>JASANA010010336.1:0-19169 GCA_030248095.1 Ptycholaimellus sp. GST1_10
CACTGCCCCTTCTTCAGCTTCCTGTTGCCTCTTCTCCTCTGCTGGGAAGCTGTGATTGATCTGAGTTCTTTGATGAATCGGGATGAATTGTAGAGCGACAAGCGGGTGGACGGGGACGCGGACGGGGACGCGGCTTCCGCGGGCGACGCTTCTAAGCCGTCCTAGGGTCTTTAGGGCAGCACATACCCCCTTTATTCGGCCTTTCTTGTACAGTCCCTGTCAGTTGTCTATGAGCCGAGGGCCTCCCTTTGAGTCACCTAAGCTTAGGGACAAAGTCTGGCGGCGCTTCAGACCTACGCCTACTTATCTTCGCCTACGCTTCTTAACAAGGTTGGCCTTTTTCCTTGAAAGCATGGGATACACAAACGGTAGGTTTTTGTAAAGTTTGAAAATTTTTGGAGCAAGAAGGCTAGAAATTGAGAGAAAGATTGGAAACAAGATGGCATAAAGTAGCACTAATGGTTCACTAAGAAGCAAAAATGGAAAAGTTTGGCATCATCTTCAACGCAAAGGTTAATTTCAGATTGCGAAGAAATGTTTTCTTTTTACTTTGGTTTTGTATTGTCATTTTAAGCTTAATTTTTGGCATTGTTTAAATAAATGCAACACAACTGATTGGCATTTGCACACTTTGATAGATTTGTTGTAATAGAGAGGAGAAGAAAATACAACGGAGCTGACTGTGCGTTTTGTGCTATTAGCGTTTATTCACATAAACACACGGTTTATTTGTGCGCTCTACGCTGATTCAATTCCTTCTCACACTGTCCTTTGTCAATCATTCCTTTGCGCCATCATATCTTGT
The DNA here is from genome assembly GCA_030248095.1 of Ptycholaimellus sp. GST1_10. Taxonomy (NCBI): domain Eukaryota; kingdom Metazoa; phylum Nematoda; class Chromadorea; order Chromadorida; family Chromadoridae; genus Ptycholaimellus; species Ptycholaimellus sp. GST1_10. The sequence goes on from JASANA010010336.1 coordinate 806, forward strand.
GGAAAATAAACTTTGTCGATGTTAAATTTACAAGCTTTACGAAAACAATCACCATGAGGTATCTTAATTATTAATATAAGACCAAAACTTGCTAAAAATTGAAGCGGTTTATAAAGATGAAAACGGAGCAGGAGCTTGCCTGGCTTATCAAAACCGGTGACCTTGAGGAGCTCCAAAAACATCTGGTTATCATCATTCATAGTTCTCTAGTTAATTCTCAGTGATTAAAATAAATCGGTACGAGAACATAAAAACTCAAGTCGCATAAAAGGCAATTAAAAAAGCATATAAACCGAGTAAGCTTGCAGACGGCAGCGAACGTGAACGAACCGTTGAAAGGGCGCAGTCCACTGCACTGGGCCGTGGACTTCGGCCAACTGGACATCATCGTCTTCCTCCTTCGCCTCAACCCCGACCTTTACGTTTCTTTTTGGACGTTTAGTATCACTTTTTTGAAATAAGCCCAATATACACCCTGCTTTTTAATTACAGAATTCATTTTGATTTTAGCTTAGTTTCTATCTTAGGCTTAGGCTTAGCATCAATATTTGGCTTCGGTTTAGTACCTTGCTTGGGCTTAGGCTGATACTCCCTGCTTAGCAATGAAACCCCATCAAAATTTGAAATGTTTACCTAAATTCATGCCTGCTGAAACCGCTAGAACTAAATGGCTGTTTAGCAAAAGACCCATGGTGAATGGAAGTAGAAGTGGGGAGGTTGCGTAGGCGGTGGACAAGCATGGTCTGGGCGTGCTGGTGGCGGCAGTGGCGGAGGAGCAGACAGACGCCGTCCGCCTTCTTCTCCAAGCTGGCCTCGACCCTGCCCAAGTCCGCACTCCAGACGGCAGACCGCTCATCCAGTGGACGGACTCTGACGCTATCAAGGCTCTGCTGCAGTAGTAGAGCTCCACATTGTTTGCTGTGAACTGTTTTTTCCATCTCTTTCCACCGCTTTTACTTCCGTTTCAATTTCTGCCTTCTCCGGAATCATTGATGCATGAGCTGATGATCTATGAGGATGTGATTAATGAGCTTGTTTCGTCGGGTGTATTTTCGGCAGTATTACTTTCTACATATCACTGGTTTTCAAGTTATTTAGTCAATTTCTTTCTCGTTCCATCAAGCGATACGCCTCAAAACTGTTGCCTTTTATCCCATTTTTGACTCAAATAAACTTTTTGATCGTATGCATCGGTTTTGCCTATGTTTGCAAAATGAATGCTAGCAAATTGATTGGAAGCACAAAGCAAATGCGAAAAGAAAAACGGGAAAAAACGAAGCATAAAGATGAGCGCGGAACTGGCACTGGAAGCAGACGCAGCCTGGCCAGCAACGAAGGAGGTGGCAGCTCTTCTAGCGCAAGGCCAGCTGCCTGGAACACCGGAGAGACCTGGCTCTACTAATCCACTTGTCTCCGCATCTACAGGACAAGTTATCCCATTTCATTTCATTTCGGATTTGAAAATGAAAAAAATGAATATGTCGAGGTGTGGAAATGAAAAGAGGTGATTTGACAGGGCGAACTGTTAGCAGAGATGGCGAAACGTGTCTTGGGCAAGGCTGTTGATGCTATTCCCTCCAAACCTGCGGGAACTTCTGGTAAACAGAGGAAAATACAAGGCCGGCTGCTAAAAAAACAGCATTGCTCATTTTTCTTTTCTTATGATTTTGATACTAATGCTTGAATAGCCATCTGAGAAAAGGGAGCAAATTGAAGGATAGAATTGGCCAAACAGAAAGCATGCATATGAAATGCTTCTTTTTAATAATTGGCCCTGTTAATATTAACTCCAGTTATAGAGCTCTCAATACAAACGTGATACATATGTGACGCATAATCAGACGACAAATTTAATGAAGATTTAGACCAAGCTATTCCATGCCATTTTGCAGAAGATCTGGAAAGCCTAATAAGATGTGGGAACCTGAACGCTGCGCTTGAACTCAGCGGCCGTCTGCTTCAAAACAAACCTCTGTCACCAGAGGCCGATATAATTAGCTGCGACTTTACCTGTTTGAAATCGGAATATGGAGCTGCAAATTTCGACCAATTGGTATAATTAGGGTATAGCATCTAATTATATCTTTGCTCAATATTTCAGGACCTTGGGCTTATGTCGCAGCTATTCATATCATTTTCAATTTTGAAGCTAATTATATCAATGCTCGATATTTCAAGATTGAAAGCATATGAACATGATGAATTTAGATGTTTCATGTTTTTTTTATTTTTTCACAAAACCGATGTTCCAAATTTAAAAATGAAAAATCTTGACGCATGATCATTTCTGGAATTTCGCAATAATGTTTTGTGTTGACATAGATACGGCCATAAAGCTGTTCAAAAGTTACCGCGGAACTTATTTTTGGAAGGAAACTGTTCTAATTGTTATATACTTATGGAAACTAGTCTTGCTGTTCTAAATATGGGTCATGTTTTACAGAATTGAAACATATTTAAACTTAAATTTTCATGAAACTACTCTAACCATTCTAACTCTCCTAAATTTGTAAATTACTGCTCATTACATTAATGAGCCATTGCGGTCAGGGTGTGCGATAAAGGCTTCACTGGTTAGCACAAAATGGATCAAGCTAGGCACAAATTAGAAACAAATGCAAAAAAATGAATATTTCATATCATAAATACTGGTGAAATTTGGTGAGTCACTGAAAAGAGTTTCTGAAAAAAAACTAAAAAATTGTTCTTGTAACTTATACCATGTAGAAGAGCACTAATTTTTAGCCTAAGTTTGGTTTTAGGTTCAAGCGCTATAACCTTTCATACAGACAGAAAATTAAACAAAATGAAAGTAGCAGCTGAAATTAGCAGCTCCACCGTTGCGACCCTGCTGCTACGAATTTCAGCTGAAATTCGTAGCAAAGATATAATTAGGTCCAAGTAGCTACGAATTTCAGCTACGAATTTGAAAATCGCATGCGAATTTCAAATTCGTAGTAGACTCTAATTATATCAAAAAGTCGACTCTAATGATATCATTTTAGGTTGAAATTTTGACCCTAATTATATCACCCTGAAATTAGCAGCAAGGTCGCAGCTAATTATATCGGCCTCAGAAACCTTAGCTCTCTGGGCCAGGTTCTAGACGCCAAGTCGGCTGTTCCAGCCTAACTCAAAATCGTTTGAAGACGACTGCAGCTACTCATTCTACTCGAGCGCCCTTCCACTGCCAACAATGAGCTGCAGGCTTTCGGCGAACTCACGGCGCCGGACCTATTCTACCAGTTCTATCCCAGTCGATTTCCGGCTCGCGCTGGTCCTAGCTCTTCTACTTTACCTACTTAGCTGAAGAATGGTGAGGGTTGAGGGAGCATGGTGCCATTTAGTCTCCGCTTGGTCCACGCTGAGATGCCTTCCCTGGTGGGTCTGCATCAGCTGGCTCTCACCCGCTTCAACCATCTCGCCCGCACCCAACACAGCGTTCTATTTCTGCTAATATTTCCATCCCGAGTAAGAAAGCCGTATTACTCAGACAACACCGTCGTTGATAGATGTCTTAGCTTGAAACATAAAGCAATGTGGGCGATCTAGAGATTGCAGTTGGCAGAGATTGGAGTTGCAGTTGCAGCTGGCAGTTGCATTTGCAGTTGGCAGAGATTGGAGTGGGGAAAGTGAAAATGGTGCAGCAGCAGCGGTTGGAGGAGGCCTTAGAAGGCCTGCTACGGGTGGCTGTTCGCATGAAGGTATGCAAAAAAGCTGGCAGAGAGAGGAGTAGAGTTGAAAGGAGGAAGCAAATACAGGACTACCGTCTGGCCATGGACTCCCTGAAGGCGCTGAGGACGGAGGAGAACGCTGCTCGACTGGCCAGCATCCAAGCTCGTCTTCGCCTTCAGCTCGGCGATTTCCAGGGGGCCACCAAGGTTCATCTATCGATTACAGCCTGCCGTTTCAAAGTGTGCATTGCATTTGTGATGAAAGACTGTTTTCTAGCCTTTTGTAAAAAAAAAGTTCCGCACTTTCCAGCTTCTGTTATATCCTCAAAATTTGCAGGCGATAGCAGACTTCAACGGGGCCTGTGATCAGAACGAAGCGAGCATGAAGGCTCTGGCCTGTTTGCACAAGTTAGTCCAGCCTCTTTCCTTTTTACTGTCATGCAACAGAGGCAGAGCTATTGCAGGGGCTACCAGCACATGTTCCAGGCCTCCTACGAGGAAGCAGAGACTGCCTTTCGCGCTGCGCTGCAATTTCAGCCTCACTGCGTTCACGTTCGTTCCTTCTAGCTCATGATTGAGCAAAATTGACAAAATTGATTTTGGTCACTAAATTGGTTCAATTAATTTCTCGCCAACAACAGGCTATGCTTCTGCAGGCGGTGAACAATGTGGGAGTTTGCCTTCTGTACAAAGGGGATCTGGCGGGAGCCATCCGCGCCCTGGAGGAATTCGCCTTTGCCCAACCGGCCATTGCGCTCACCCAAGCCTTGGTTCTGTTTTGGAACTCTCTCCCCTTTGACCCGTGCAAGGCTGAAGGAGGTGCAGGTGCGGAATCTGGCCACTCTGTACGAGCTGTTGGCGGGGAGCGAGTGCAACTTTCGGAAGGCCAAACTCCTGGCCCTTGTCGCACAGCATCGACCTGATGCCTTCCCCACTAGTGCCTTGAAACTTCCGGCCTAGACATCGCAGAGATCATCTTCACGATGCCCACTAAGGACCTAATTGTCGCCGTATTGTGATGTGTGCCTGTCAGTTCGCTGTGAAAGGTTTCTTAGCATTCATTGTCGCAGGTTTTAACCCAATAATTTTGCTGAAAGATTGAAATGCATTATTCATTAAAAAAATTGTGCATTATTCATGCTCAGACAAAACTTGTGTACTTTTGAAATATACGCAGCATGAGGGCTGAAGCTGAAAAAAGAGAAGTGAATTGATGGGAAAGCAATGGGTGGGAGTGAAGGCCTGTGAAGGGAGGCCATACTTCAACTTCCAGCCACACCCAAGGCTGCCGTCACTTTTGGCAGGGAAGCAGCGGAATCACGGGAGGGGCAGCTGGTGTTTGAGGTGTGGCTTGTTTGCGCCCCGCCCTTCGCTGCTCGCAAACAGCCATTTCTTTCCCCTCCCAACTCCCACCAACTGGCTTGATGCAATCAGCGAATTTGGGCTTGGAATGCGCGTACACCATCGAGTACGCTCCGACCGCACCTTCTCCTCTCTCCTTTACACTCTCTAGGCTTCTCTACTACCAACTACGCTACTATTGGCTGTCTTCCTGAAACATTCCCTTACGTCTATTATCAATTTTCCAATCATAATAATGATAGCAATTGAATGGAGCAGAAAGTATGAGGAAAAGAATGTGTTGAATGTAATGTAATGGTATTGAGGCTAGGTGAGACAGGGGCAGGTGAGGAGGTTAGCAGACGCTGCGTCGCCGAGGATACAAGGGAGGGAGGCCATCTGTTGGGACGTAAAAAAAGGCCGAAGTGGAGGAGGCAGTGTTGAAGGGCGATGAGCAATGCCGATAGCGCTCCATGGGCCTCTCTTTACTGAGATCTCGGCGCTCAGATAGGCTTCCTTTCTTTCATCCCTTTCCTCTTCTTCTCCAGCCAAGCAGTCTGGTCTGCTCATGCCCTTTCTGACGAACCAGTTCACCCACCCAGTTTATGTTTCTTTTCAACCTTTTATAAACCGTTAGAACCCATTTCAGCGATTGGATTGGCTGAAGTCAGGCAACAGATATTGCAATTTGGGTGGTTGCTGGTGGGGACAGGTTGGCCTGGCGCCCAGGCAGGGAGGGTGGCGGGGGTGGAGGAAAAGAAGAAGGTTGGAAGGAGAGGAGAAGGAGGGCTTGAGAGAGAGAGGCGGAAGACAGATAGGCAGACACGGTCCTGGTCTCGTGCCCAGACCAGAGCGGAGGCCGGTTTGCGGCGGCGCAGGTTCACTCCATCAGCCACTTCCTCCCTTCGCTTCGCCGGCCGCAAAAACTGTCTGCCATCTGGGCCAGCCCCTCTCTCCTGTCAGACGGCATTAGCGTTGCAAACTGTCTCCTCCCACCGCATCTCCCCTCCCTCACTCCTCTGCAAAGCCCCGTTTCGAGATTGTTCCGTGTACCCAGTTCTCTCAAGGTCGCGGCACCGTTTTCTCAGTGATGCAAGATGTAATGTAATTGAAATGACTTTGACGAGATCCCTTGGCTGCTGCTGGATTGCTGGATGTAGAAAGTGAAAAGAGTGGGCTTCTTCCAGTTTCATTTTCTTCTTCTTTGAGAACTTTGAATGGCGGCAAGGCGGGAGTGATTGAAAGAGAGAGAAGGAGAGAGAGAAAGGGGCAAAGAAGAGGCTGACCCCGATAGGACGGGCGGGGCGGGCAAAGACAGAGAGAAAGAGAGACCTTCGTGAACTCCGTGAGAGCAGAGCCCGCGTGACAAATAACAGCCGTCTCCAATTGGCCTCTCCGCCCCTCCGCAAACAATACACCCCTCGCCTCCCTAACCCCCTCAATACCATCCTCAGCTTGCTCCGGCAGAGAAGGCAGACAGAGACAGAGAGAGATCCCGGCAAGGCTTTGTACTGGGGCAGCAACACAACTGGGTCAGCCGCATAAAGCAAATGAACTAGGCGATCCGGGGGCACTGGGACAGGGAAGCAGTGAAGGATGGGATGGGGAGGCGAAAGACATGAAGAAGGATTGGTGGTCTCAGAATAGAGTGCTAGCGACAGCCACAGGCCTGCACGAGCATGTCCGGGTAGTGCTTGAGGACGACGGCGTCGAACTCGTTGAGGTAGAGCAGGCCGATGGGCGACAGCTCCGTGGGCACGCAGCAGGCGGCGGGCACGGCCCCCGGCGACACCGAGGCCACCATGGACTGGATGATGGCATGGTTGGAGCTGTTCAGGTGCTGGTTCAGAGGGAATGGGCAGGCACCGGCGCAGCTGAACGCCTCGTACCTGGGGAGGAGGAGTTGTGAGTGGGAGTGATAGGGGAGAAGTAGGAGGAGGAGGTGAACCCAGCAGGGGCCACGATCCAGTCCTTCCAGCCCACGCTCTCGAAGTCCACGTACATGCGTCGGCGACGGCAGAGCGAAGGGGCTCCACGTCTGCTCCACTCTGCCCTCTGCCGCTCTCGACGCCGCCAGCCACCGCGACGCTAGAAGAAACCCTTGCCTTTTCACTACACGCCTACTTCTCAAACCTTTTTCCTTTCACTTTCGCAGGAGGATTCAATTTATATGACAACTTCGAGCAAGGCATCGAAAAAAGAGGAAGCAATGGCTTTGGATAGAAAAATGGATTGAGAAGCGGAACCTTATGATGGCGATGGCGATGCTGTCTGGCCTGGCGGGCAACGTTTTCAGGGCTGCGCTTGCGGCGCCGTCTTCTGCTGGCGTTGGAGGCGTTGGCGTTGGAGTAGAGGATGAGGGCGGGTGCTGAAGGACTCCATTCCCCTTCTTCATCCACCACAACTGCGCTGCAGGAGCCATTCCCCGAGTCCAGGCCCAGCTCCAAGGCCCCTCTGCAATGCAAAATTCTCTGCTCACAATTCAAGTGTTTCCTGGAAAAGAGCACCAAAGCACTTTTTGCCCAATAATTCGATTTCCCTATCATAATGTAGATTTTATTTACATGTGTCCCGAATTCTAAGCATAACAATACAAGCACAAAGGTGGGAACTAAAGCATAAGCAGTGGGTAGTGGTGGGATAGAAACCGAGATTTGCGTAGGGCAAGCCAGCGTGCGGCGGCAGAGGTGAGATCGAGGCTGAGTTCACCCTCGCACTTCGTCAATCGAGTATCCAGCAGTCGGCTGTGACCTTTGATTGGCTCCCGCAGATTCACCCGCACTCGGCCTGCCTTCAATCATGCACCCCTCATCTTTCGTTTATGCAATTTTTTCGTCACTTTGTGTCTCTTCAACTACCAATGCCGCTTACACCAAATTTACAGAGAAAGGAGTTGGAGAGTAGAATGATTGCGTACGGGTTGCTGGGAGGTTGGCTGAAGACGGAGACGAAGTTCGGCGCTTTCCAATGATCCGGCGAGATCGTGCTGAAGGCCCGCCAGTGCGAACTCCAGGCGAAGGTCAGCCTCTGCTGAAGTGCTGGCCGCGTCCAGCGATTCTCAATCCCATTCGCATTTAGCCAACAAACCCAAGCAGGGAGCTGATAGGGATACCTTGGGTAGGGAAAATGCTGAGAGCAGTGTCGAACAGTGGCTGAGGCTCGTCCTCAGGGCTGGGCTGGTGAGCCATGAGGCTGTCGTAGAGGTGTCTCAGATGCGGGGGCACTAGGGGCGGCCGAGTTTGAGGGGGCGGGCGTCGCTTCATGCCCAGGACGGCGAGTAGACTGCGCTGGAACTGCTGGAGGAGGTCGGGGTCGCGGACGAGGGAGGGCGGATGGAAGGAGGAGGCGAGGGTGAGGTAGGGCTGGAGGCAGAGTAGGAGGAGGAGGCCGAAGGAGCAGGAGGAGGAGGGTGCTAGGAGGCGGCGGGCGGGTGCCATACCGAGCCTAGCAACATGGCATGGAAGGCCGGGCCCCGTCCGGGTGCCTCTGCACGGCAACACCAGGATTTGCTCCCACCTTCCTCCACGCTGACTGCCAGTGGGATGCGAAATCGGCGTCTGACAAAAAGCAGGTTGAGAAGTTGTGAAAGAAAAAAGCGCGATCAGTTTTGAATGCGGTTGAGGAGCGCGGCCATAGGTCAATCTGAAGGGGAGATGAAATGATGAGCAAGGTAAAGCCTGGCCAAAGAAGAACGAATTGAGCAGTGAGATCAGTAAGTATCAGGTAGGAGTTGTTTTTCGATGAGAAAAATAAACAATAGTACCAGAGTGAAATAAATTATGTTGGCCCAGCTTTATGCAATCGCAGATTATCCTAATGAAAAAGCGATGATACCCTGCTGAGCTTGCCAAAGACTTACTATAGCAACGAATAAAGGTTGACCCAAATCTTGACTATTTGCATCCCATTGAAAGTACTAAAGAGCAAGGGCCCAACATTGTTCTACGGTTTGGCAGGCATAGTACAGGGGGGATTGTAGGGGGGCTAAAGGAGGCTTGAGTGGGGGCGTGAAGGGGCAGTGGGAGAAAGAAAGAGTATGGCCTTCAGGCCGAGACACTACAGAGGGCGCAGAGGATATATGCTAAGGGGGGGGGGCTGCAGGGTGTGGCGGTGCAAGTGGAGGCAAAAGTACGAAGCGCCTTTTTGCAGCAGCCTGGGCGGAGTAAGAGGGCGTGGGAGTGTAAGTGAGGCTACTGCCCTGCTCCTGTGCCTACAACTGCCGCCACAACCGCGCCTCAGCCCCGCCCCGACCCCGCCCCGCTACTACTCCCCTTACGCATATTACGCCTAATGAGCCTGTGTGTATGTGGGCAGGGGGGACTGGAGCGCGCCAAAAGCAGCCTCTACTGGCAACTTCTGGCTGGGGGTGCTGAGGGTGCTGGGGAGAGGGTGGAGGGGTGAGGGTGCATAGGTGGCTGGGTATGGGAGTGGGGGGCAGGGGCGACGCCAGTGTGTCTGGCCGGGAGGTCTCTCCTGCGCACACATCGGGGAGGGAGGTAGTGAGGGAGGAAAGGCCCCTTAACCTGCCCCGAGAACACCTGAGTATGGACACGCTGGATGTCATGCCCCTTAGATCCCTCCACTCGCCCCGCCTCAAGGACACACAACTCCCTCCTACTCCCTCTACACTCTTCGCATAGCCACAGTGGGGACTTTGCTTTAGTCGTAATGCTTGTTGTTATTATCTATGTTTGTTTATGTCACGTCCACAATTGAAAGTTTGAAACATTAATGAAATACAACTGGGAATGTAACCAAGTTAACTGATTGGAAAACGTGTGCATTGTTTGCAATCTATTAATCTCCTAATTTATCAAACCTGCTGAAAACTAAAAGGATTTAGGAAAAGGCGGAGCAAGGATGTTGGTTCAGGGGGGGGGGGCAAATATTCAGAAAAAAAAATTGACAGTTAAAATGTTTCTTAAATGCGCGCGAAAGGCGCAGAAAATTTTTGAACAAAAAAACTTATTTTGAAATAATATTTCAATTTCCACGCGCAATTTTTTAAATGTTGTTATTGTTATTTTTGACAAAAAAAACTTTTATTGAAATAAAATTTCAATTTACACGTGCAATTTTTTAAATGTTGTTATTGTTATTTTAATTTCTCTGTGTTGATGAGGGGGGAACACGCGCAGAAATCTATGAAGCATGAATCAATGTGCATATTATGTATGAAGCAAATTGTCTAATAAATCCAACAAAATGTATTTTAAAAACTTGAAAATTTTGATGCGATCACATTCCGCGAAGGCTATTTTTTTGGCTAATTGGTTTAAATGCAAGGAATTTTAAGAAAAACTAAAGATTTCTAAGCCAAATTGAAGAAAAAACTTAAATATTTTTGGCAAATTTAGGATAAAGGTGCCCTTAATTCGCGTAGTGCAAAGTTTAAGACTGTTTGCCTTTTATCAAAATTTGTCTAAAGGTTTCGGGGGGGGCATTGCCCCCCGATCCGAAATGGCTACGGGGGACATTTGCCAAAAAGCTAGGCCGCTCCTGGTGTAGAATAATTGTGATCCAAAGCGACCTACCAAAATGAATAAATGAATGATGACATGATATCCCTCCATAAGATAGACATCGTTTAAGAGGCGGAATTCGATGGGCTCAAAATGTGGGATTCCAGATTTGAAAAATGAAGTTTCTCCGTATCCAGTTATTTTGTGCCACAATCCAAGGTAATTTAGTTCTCATCTCTGTGCCCAAGCCGTTTTGCGAAAAACGAATTGGTTGACCTGATATGGCCACTTTTGTAACATGCACTTTTTTCAACCTTTGAAATGAGCAATTTCAGTTTTTTGAAAATTTTGTTAAAGAAATTTTCAATAAGTGTGGACTATTATACATCATTCGAAAGGTAATTTGAATACAAAAAAGATGGTATACTTCAATATTTGCATTAAGTGTTCTGAAAAACGAAATTTTGAAAAATCGGAAATTTTGGTTTTTCAATTTTGGCACAAAAAAACTGATAGCTCAATTGTGAGTGAATTTGCCAAAAGAACATTCTAGCCCACATTAAAATTCAGATTCTTGCGGTCATTTTGGTATATAACACGCCTGGTTTCGTTTTGTTCGCATGGACACTTTTTTTGAATGAAAATTTGAAGTCATGATTCGACCCTATGTTAAAGCATAGGCGAAATTTTCGGAAAAAAATTTTTATCTCAGATTTTCATTTTTACTGCCTAAATATCTTCTTTAGGGTCCAATACACCCCACTGCCACATTTGTTTCTTTTGTTTTAGGTCAAAATAGGTCAATCCTGAATCAACTATTTCCTATGCTTAAGCATAGGCCATATTAGGCTTCTCTCCCATTTTAGAAGTTTTTGGGCCATAACTCAACTAAATCTCCACCAATTTCAACAAACTTTTTTTTCACAGAAAGCCTAAATGCTTTTTCATCATTGTGGTCCCAAAATAAGGTGTGTAAACTGTACACAGGTTGCGCGGCACTTAATTATCCTAGCATACACCTATTAGCCTACAAGCAGCTTTAGGTAACATAATTCAGTGCCATGAAACCTCTGTTCATTATTAATAGCTGTAGCTGGTCTCAATTAAAGCAAAACGTTTCTGGGCTTTCTGTGAAAAAAAAGTTTGTTGAAATTGGTGGAGATTTAGTTGAGGTATGGCCCAAAAACTTCTAAAATGGGAGAGAAGCCTAATATGGCCTATGCTTAAGCATAGGAAATAGTTGATTCAGGATTGACCTATTTTGACCTAAAATAAAGGAAACCAATGTGGCAGTGGGGTGTATTGGACCCTAAAGAAGATATTTAGGCAGTAAAAATGAAAATCTGAGATAAAAATTTTTTTCCGAAAATTTCGCCTATGCTTTAACATAGGGTCGAATCATGACTTCAAATTTTCATTCAAAAAAAGTGTCCATGCGAACAAAACGAAACCAGGCGTGTTATATACCAAAATGACCGCAAGAATCTGAATTTTAATGTGGGCTAGAATGTTCTTTTGGCAAATTCACTCACAATTGAGCTATCAGTTTTTTTGTGCCAAAATTGAAAAACCAAAATTTCCGATTTTTCAAAATTTCGTTTTTCAGAACACTTAATGCAAATATTGAAGTATACCATCTTTTTTGTATTCAAATTACCTTTCGAATGATGTATAATAGTCCACACTTATTGAAAATTTCTTTAACAAAATTTTCAAAAAACTGAAATTGCTCATTTCAAAGGTTGAAAAAAGTGCATGTTACAAAAGTGGCCATATCAGGTCAACCAATTCGTTTTTCGCAAAACGGCTTGGGCACAGAGATGAGAACTAAATTACCTTGGATTGTGGCACGAAACGGAGAAATTTTTTTTTTCAAATCTGGAATACCCCTCTTACAGCCTATCTCGAGTCTATCAGATTATGCGTCTTAAATAGTACAGAGCCAGCAGAAAAAGCATTCTTTTGAATAGCCATGTTCCCTATTTTTATAAGCCCAACCCCTGGCCATTCGGATTCAGGTTGTCTCGCTGGCCCTTCGACGTAAGCCGCTTCCTTCCCTCTCCATGCTTCCTTCCTCTTCACCTTGCTCTCATTGCATGGACATGAGCGGATGATGAAGAAGCTTGGGGAGTGGAGATTGGTGCACTCTCTTCGACCCCGTCCCACAGTGGACTAGCCATCTGGGTTGACGCGAACAGACACTTTCCTCCCAATCCAATGTTCACAGCTCAGCTAGCTACTGGCTGTTTCCCACCTTCCTACCCACAATCCCAGATACACCTCAATGTCATCCTGAATAGCCTACATGGCCAAGCACTACAACCATGCTTCCAGCCTCGATTCCAGTTCCTCCACCATCACCCTGTGTCCTTTGCCAAGAGCTCCAGCTTCTCTATCCTTCCCTCCCGTCCTTTGCCAAGAGCTCCAGCATTCCTACCCTTCCCTCCCGTCCTTCTATTGAGGACGAAAAAAAGAAGTTTTGCACGCTCAGGCCATGAAAAGTCAAAGAATTGTTTATTTTCAAAGAAAAAAAGGGGGATCAAAATTTGACCTTCTCAGTGACGCTTTCTTAAAATTAAACTGCTAATTTTTTTATGCCATTGTTTATTGGAAGGCTAGAGGGTCATGAATTTACGTTACGAGTTCTCCATAGGCTGCCTCTATTGTCCTCAATAAAATCGTCTAGTTTAGTTATTATCGAAATCGAAATTATCTTCATTGCATTTGCATCTTGTGAAAATATTGTGAAAAAAGTTTATGGCTCCGAAAAATCTTTATATTTGACCGCGAAGCGGGCCCAAAGGCCCGCTTCGCGGTCTCTATACACATGCCTGACTTTTTGTCTGTATTGGGCTGGCGCGAGGGAGCAAAGCGACCGTCAGCGCCCAGCCCCTCTTTTCGACCCAAGTGTATGTTTTCGGGGTTATTGCTAGATCTTAAAATTGATAAGGCTCCTGCTCCTCACAGAAGAATCCAATCGTTCTGATTCTTTTTGCATTAGAAAGAGCATCATCGAATTGTCCTAAACTCGCGAGAAATCGCCAAAATATTGCAGTAATCAATAGAAAATCGCTCAAAACCATTTGTCCGAACTCCTTCTCCTCCTCCTTCTTCTCCTCCTCCGCATCTATTCAATGGACGATAGTAGGTATTCAATCGGCCTGTACTTAAGGCATTAATTGGCAAGGTTCAATGGTAATTCTTTGCAATTAATATGGTCTAAGTCTACAAAGGAAGTTGTGCGGCTGTGTGGTCAAGTGGCTTATCTATTTGACTCGATTCAGAGATGACCAGGTTCAAACCTTCTGTGATCCTACTTTTTTGTTTTATTTTTTTATCTTAAAAGTGGAAGAAATATGTGGTACCATCGGCAGACCAAAAATAATACTCCTTTCTCCCAAAAATCGATTGCCCTGAGTTTAAGACAAGAAAATTTCTCAAAAATATGTTAATTTTCCAACGAATTTGCATTATACTTTTCATTTTCGAATATTTTCTTTTCGTTATATTTTTTAATTAAGTTTTTTATTCACTTTTTTTATTTATCTAATAAAATCTTAACTAAATATATAGCCAACAATATAAAATTTGCATTTTTACATTTTATACTATAATAAAAGTGGAAGAAATATATGGTACCATCGGCAGGCCAAATGTATGTCTCTTTTCTCCAAAATTTGGAATTGCCTCGAGTAAAAAGTCAAGGAAATACATTTTCTACTAGTGGAATCTGCTGCGTCATCTGCATTTTGTTTTTGGGCGCGCATGGAAAGAGACACTGAACTGCGCGCCAAAAACAAAATGCAACTGTCCAAGCAGCAGATTCCACTAGTAGAAAATGTATTTCCTTGACTTTTTACTCGAGGCAATTCCAAATTTTGGAGAAAAGAGACATACATTTGGCCTGCCGATGGTACCATATATATATATATTTCTGTCTGGAATGGGCAGGGCTTTTGGACGGATTTCTTTTTTCTCAACGGATTTTGACAAACTTAGTTTTTCTGGAAAGCTTATTTTTGCCTTTACAAATCTGGCAGGGTGGAAGTGGTTTTTGAAACATGTAAAATAATTACTTAATTTTTGACCGCGGAGCGGCCCGAAGGGCCGCTCCGCGGTCTATAGAGGTTACTAAACTTTTGTCCTCATATATATATATAGAGCATTTGAAGCATTTTCCGAGCATTTGAAACATTACTTTTTTGGGTAGAAATATTTGAAAAATTTGGTATGCTGGAAGAGGCTCAATTCTCAACGGATTTTGACAAACTTTTTTTGCCTGAAAGGTAATAAAATTTTAGGAAGATCTGGACGGGTGGAACAAGTCCCAGAGCATTTGAAACATTACTTTTTTGGGTAGAAAGATTGAAAATGGGGTATGTTGAGAAATGGCGAATTCTCAACGGATTTTGACAAACTTTTTTTTGCTTAAAGGGAATTAAATTTTAGGAAGATCTGGAGGGGTGGAACTGGTCCAGGAGCATATGAAACATTACTTTTTTGGGTAGAAAGTTTAAAAAATGGGGTATGCTGAGAAATGGCGAATTCTCAATGGATCTTGACAAACTTTTTTCTGAAAGCTCATAAAACTTTAAGAATATATCGAGGAATGGAACTGGTCCCGAAGCATTTGAAACATTACTTTTCTGGGTAAAAAAGTGGAAAAATTGCAATATATGGTTATTGCGCTGTAATACCGGAAGTCTTGAGAATTGCACAGAATACTTGATTTTTTTTGCGCGGCCGCAGGCCGCCTGCCGCGGAGGGCAGGGCAGTCAGAGCTCCGGAGGCCGTAGGGCATGGGCGCGGAGGCCCCGGAGCGTAGCCTAGCATGCGAGGCATGCTAGGCGAAGCGTAGGGGCCGTAGCGCCCGTGCCCGGAGGCCGGAGGAGCTCTGGCGCCCTGCCCGGAGCGGCGGGCGGCCAAGGCCCGCTTATACAGTTACCCCACATTTCGCCCGTCTGTCCGCATATATATATATATATATATATATATATATATATGGTTCCAGAGCCCGGACTCGACGGTTTTTCAACGAAATTGGCCCAAATTTTGCATGAAGGTCGGTCTGGGTGGTGGCTAGGAGGGTTTTTCTGCGCATGGCGTCATTTTGATTGGTTCTGGATTTATGACCAAAAAACCATGAAAATGGGGGCCTTTAAATTCGAAAAAGTTTCGAAAAAGTTCATTTTACCTTTAATTATTATTTATTATTATTGTTTAAACGCCTCAGAAACCAAAACTAGACTATACCACTGTTACTGTTTCATATTGTTTTGAGAATCATTTTATTTCCTTATTTCATTGTATTGCTTAACAAGGTGAAAAAGGCCGCGCATCTATTCGCGATAGCCGATAATACCTTGTTGTTCTCAAGTCTTATATGATTCTAAATCTGTGCTTACTTTTGAAATTGGTTGAGAAACCACAGACTTGCTTTTTTGAGTGACACAATTTTCATATATAGGATGCGCTCCGCGGTCACCTATTGCGTTTTGCAAACAAACTTAGTTTTTCTGGAAAGCTTATTTTTGCCTTTACAAATCTGGCAGGGTGGAAGTGGTTTTTGAAACATGTAAAAAAATTACTTAATTTTTTTATGAAATTTCAATTTTTTTTGTGCGACACCTTTGAAAATGATGACCAAAAATTTTCAAGTCGCTCAATTTCCAGATCTCAAGAACTACTCATCCGATTTTCAACATTTAAACAGCATTATGCTCACAATGTTCTACTTTTTGCTGATTAAACTAGTCAATACATTCAACGCGCAATCCTGAATGGCGTATTTTCAATATTTCATTAACTCAAAGTCTTCGCGGTCACCATTGCGCTTTGCGCCATTATACTTGTTTTAATATAAATTTATTACAAGTGTGCATAGCATTAAACAAACATTTAATAAAAATACTGTTGAGCACTTTGACCATAAATTACGTGATTTTAGCCTTGTCGGTTTTGATACCGAATCAAACCGGAAACACACTGCTCCTTGAACCGAGAATAGCAAAACTTTCATTTCACTTTGTAGTTTCCTGGCTAACAGCTTCGAGCATGCCAAAAGGTATACATTATGATCAGCGGAAAGAAAACAAGCAAAAGGAAGGATTGAAAAGGCGCGCTCAAAATGTGCGCGGTGTCCTGAAGGGAATTTGAGTGAGTGAGTCGGTTCAGGCTTCCAGCCGCACATCCATCTTATTCTATCTACTCTTCCCTTTTCATTTTCCTTTTCTCTCGAATTCACGTTCCTCAATAACCTTCAAAGGCCAGCGCGTAGCCGCGTGATTGCAAGGACAATTGCTATGGCATCCCTCATAAGTCAGCTCATTCTTGAGATTGATTGCTAAGAGGATGAGGTAGGATGATAATGCAGATTGCGCAGAATAAGTTTCGAATCTATCCAAAATCAATCAAAATTTTCAAAGGTTAGGCGCGAACATAAGCCAGAGATGATCGCAAAAATATTTCAGACGACATATATAAGGAAAGAGAGCAGTGGAAAGGATGCCTAAGCTGACGTTGCGCACTGTACAGCAGCAGTCTTTCGAAATAGAGGTCATTTTAGCAAAATTCGTTTTTCAATCACTACGCAGAATCGTAAGGGAAATTTTCGAATCTAGCCACTATTCCTCAGAAGCCTAAAGGCAGAAAGATGATGTAAAATGGCGTGTGACAGGTGGGGGAAGACATGACGGTGGAAGAGGTGAAGAGGAAGATAGCGGAGGAGAAAGGAAGCGAGGCGTATCCGGTGGAGGGGCAGAAGCTCATCTACGCGGGCAAGATCCTGGCCGACGACTCCAAGATCGCCGACTGCCGCATTGACTTCTCCAAATTCGTCGTCATTATGGTCACCGGGGTATACGCTTCTCATCCTCTTCTATCCTCACACTTCTTTCCATGCCCACTATTTTCTAGGACAATGTATAAACAGCAATTATTAATCTATGAATCCTCTATTGGCAGCGCTAGGAATCGTAAAAGGGTTAATTTAGGCAAAGAAAGCATCGCCAGCGTCCTCGACAGAAACTCCAAGCGCAGCCCCGACCGTAGCCGCTGCTCCTGCGCCCGCCGCTCCCCCCCACTGCATCCGAGGCCGCCCCGGAAGCGGCAGGAGAGGCGGCCCTCGGCATCGCCGCCGCCGAGTTCACCAGCACCGTGGACAACATCGTCGCCATGGGCTATGAGCGACCCCAGGCACCTATTGCTCCTACCCTCCTCTAGCCAGTAGGCCTAACGATGAAGATGCTCCAGGTGGAGGCAGCCCTGCGAGCAGCCTTCGGCAACGCGGACAGAGCCGTGGAGTACCTGCTCACAGGCCTCCCCGCAGCCCCCGCGGACGCCCCAGCCGCCGACGCCCCTGCAGCCGAGGAGGGCGCCGAGCCTGCTCAGGGTTGTGGAGAGTGGGAGCTGGGGGCGGAGAAGAGAATCTAGGGGGTTGGAGGTGAAGTTGGTGGTGGTGGTGGCGGAGGGCCGCTGGACTTCCTGCGACAGAATCCCCAGTTCGAGCAGATGCGCCAGATGGTGCGCGCCAATCCGCAACTGCTCCAGACCGTCATCCAGCAACTGGGCGCAGCCAACCCCGCGCTTCTCCAGGTATTCCATCCCTACTGAGGAGAGCTGAGCAGGAAAAGGGAGGTTTGGAGGCGATCACGGAGAATCAGGCGGAGTTCGTGCGACTGCTGAACGTGGACGAACCGGCGGGTGGCGGGGCCGCGGAGGAGGCTGGAGGGCAGGGAATCGCCATCGCCGTCACTCCCGAGGACCGCGCTGCCGTAGACCGCGTTCTCTTTTCGCTTCCTCTAACTTTTCAAACTCCAATTATTGATTTCATTCAAGTTTTAAGACACGGTTTTTGAGAGGAGCACGAATGGAAGACCCATGGTTTTT
>JASANA010010337.1:0-70753 GCA_030248095.1 Ptycholaimellus sp. GST1_10
TCAAGTGCAGCTGAGCTTTTTGAAAAAAACTGATTTTCTATTGTTCAGAATCTTAAAAAATTATTCAATTTGAACATCAAAACTCGATTTTCCGACAACGGCACCCAGATTTTCTTAAAATTCAGATAATTTTACTTATATGCACCAAAGCAGAACTTTGTAAACTGTGTACCACGAGATATTTGAGGTCGCCCATGAAGACACACATTGTGGCCCTATGTTATAGCAATATAGGGAAAAAATGGCCTGAAAATTTTTTGTTTCAAAATTGCCATTTTTTGCCTTGAAAATATTCTGTGGATGTTTACCTGTCTTGCCACGTGGTTTTTCGCCCAAGTTTAAAGATCTACACGCGGGAACTTTGGCATTGTCTTTTCTTATGCTACAACACTGCCTATGTTATAGCATAGGAGAAAAATAATGACGAACTTTTCCTACTCAAACATTTGAACTGATGCTAAAAACCACGTGGCAAGAGGGATAGACGTCCACAGAATTTTTTCAAGATAAAAATGGCCTCAAGATAAAAATAAATTATATAAAATTTTCGGCCATCTATTGCCTATGCTATTGCATAGTTTCATAATGTGAGTTCTCATTTCCGACCTCAAAAATCTTCCGTGGCACACAATTTACAAAGTTCTGCTTTGGTGCTTATAGGTAAAATTATCTGAATTTAAAGAAAATCTGGGTGTCGTTTTCGGAAAATCGAGTTTTAATGTTCAAATTGAATAATTTTTAAGATTTTGAACAATAGAAAATAGTTTTTTTAAAAAGCTCAGCTGCACTTGATCTTAGAGAATAGGCCAAAAATATTCTTCTCGTCAAGACGGTTCGAATGGTGGTAGAATCATTAAAATTGGTTGAGAAAAATTAGTTATAGGCGTTTAAAATTTAGGTCATTTTTGAGAATTCAAAAATTCGCCAAAAACCAAATTTTGAGTTTGCATCCTCGCAGGCCACCAAACGTCTTAGAAATTAGTCTAGTTTCAACAAAAAATATAAAAAGGGGGTCAAACGGCTGACTCCAAGGACCCCCCCCAAGACTTACACCCCCCCCCCCAAACCTACACCCCCCCAAGACATACACCCCCCCCCCAAGGCATATATATTGAAAATTTTTTTATTGCCTTAACATACTTCTCTTTACATATCTCTGAAGTTTAAACCCACGGAATTTTCATGTAGATGATTAAAATACCTACTGTTTTTACATACGGGATGGCGGGGCGCCCTACCAGGAGTAGGGGCTTGTCCCCTAGGAGTACCTTCCAAGATTCCAACTGAAAGGGCTTAGACGCATGCTCGTCCTCGACGAGGTCATGACTGGTGGCAGTACCTACTTGTTGAGCACTTTAAAACATTAATGAACTGGGTAGGTACTGCCACAGTCATGACCTCGTCGAGGACGAGCATGCGTCTAAGCTTTTGAGTTGGAATCTTGAAAGGTACTCCTGGTAGGGGAAAAGCCCCTACTCCTGGTAGGCATGCGCCCGCCATCCGGTTTAGACCAACTATGTTTGTAAAAAAAGTAGGTATTTAATCATCTACATGAAAATTCCTTGAGTTTAAATTTCGAGATATGTAAAGAGAAGTATTATAAGCCAATAAAAAAATTTTCAATATTGGGCTGGCGTGAGCGAGCGTTAGCGAAGTGTCAGCGCCCAGCCCCTCTTTTCGACCTAGGTGTATGTTTTGAGGGGGTGTAAGTTTGGGGGGGGGGCGTAAGTCTTGGGGGGGTCCTTGGAGTCAGCCGTTTGACCCCCTTTTTATATTTTTTGTTGAAACTAGACTAATTTCTAAGACGTTTGGTGGCCTGCGAGGATGCAAACTCAAAAATTTGGTTTTCGGCGAATTTTTCAATACATGTTAAACAAGTCGATCTAAATTTTAAATGCCTATAACTAATTTTTCTCAACCAATTTTAATGATTTTACCACCATTCGAACCGTGTCTGCCAGAATATTTTCTTTTCGTTGTTTGACCTATTCTCTAAGATCAAGTGGAGCTGAGCTTTTTGAAAAAAACTATTTTCTATTGTTCAAAATCTTAAAAATTATTCAATTTGAACATTAAAAAATGCGATTTTCCGAAGTTATGGATCTAGATTTCTTAAAATTCAGATAATTTTACTTATATGCACCAAAGCAGAATTTTGTAAACTGTGTACCACGAGATATTTGAGGTCGAAAAAATGCTACAACTCACATTGTGGCCCTATGTTATAGCATAGGAGAAAAATGACCGAAAATTTTTTGTTTCAAAATTGCCATTTTTTGCCTTGAAAGTATTCTGTGACGTTTGCCGTCTTGCCACGTGGTTTTTTGCCCAAGTTTTAATATCTACATGCGGGAACTTTGGCATTGTCTTTCCTGATGCTACAGATCCTGCCCTATGTCATAGCATAGGAGAAAAATAATGACGTAATTTTTCCGACTCCAAACATTTGAACTTGTGCTAAAACCACGTGGCAAGAGGGATAGACGTCCACAGAATTTTTTCAAGATAAAAATGGCCTCAAGATAAAAATAAATTATATAAAATTTTCGGCCATTTATCGCCTATGCTATTACATAGTTTCAGAATGTGAGTTCTCATTTTCGACCTCAAATATCTTTCGTGGCACACAATTTACAAAAGTTCTGCTTTGGTGCATATAGGTAAAATCATCGCAATTTTAAGAAAATCTGGGTGTCGTTGTCGGAAAATCGAGTTTTGATGTTCAAATTGAATAATTTTTAAGATTTTGAACAATAAACAGTTTTTTTAAAAAGCTCAGCTGCACTTGATCTTAGAGAATAGGCCAAAAAAATATTCTTTCGTCAAGACGTTTCGAATGGCGGGAGAATCATTAAAATTGGTTGAGAAAAATTAGTTATAGGCGTTAAAATAGGTCATTTTTGAGAGAATTCAAAAATTCGCCAAAAACCAAATTTTGAGTTTGCATCCTCGAAAAGGCCATAACGTCTCTTAGAAATTAGTCTAGTTTCAACAAAAAATACAAAGGGGTCAAACGGCCGACTCCAGAATATTGAAAATTTTTTTATTGGCTTATAATACTTCTCTTTACATATCTCGAAATTTAAACTCAAGGAATTTTCATGTAGATGATTAAATACCTACTTTTTTTACAAACATAGTTGGTCTAAACCGGATGGCGGGCGCATGCCTACCAGGAGTAGGGGCTTTTCCCCTACCAGGAGTACCTTTCAAGATTCCAACTCAAAAGCTTAGACGCATGCTCGTCCTCGACGAGGTCATGACTGTGGCAGTACCTACCCAGTTCATTAATGTTTTAAAGTGCTCAACAAGTAGGTACTGCCACAGTCATGACCTCGTCGAGGACGAGCATGCGTCTAAGCCCTTCAGTTGGAATCTTGAAAGGTACTCCTGGTAGGGGACAAGCCCCTACTCCTGGTAGGCATGCGCCCGCCATCCGGTATGTAAAAACAGTAGGTATTTAATCATCTACATGAAAATTCCGTGAGTTTAAACTTCGAGATATGTAAAGAGAAGTATGTTAAGGCAATAAAAAAATTTTCAATATATATGCCTTGGGGGGGGGTGTATATCTTGGGGGGGTGTAAGTTTGGGGGGGGGGGGTGTAAGTCTTGGGGGGGGGTCCTTGGAGTCAGCCGTTTGACCCCCTTTTTATATTTTTTGTTGAAACTAGACTAATTTCTAAGACGTTTGGTGGCCTGCGAGGATGCAAACTCAAAATTTGGTTTTTGGCGAATTTTTGAATTCTCAAAAATGACCTAAATTTTAAACGCCTATAACTAATTTTTCTCAACCAATTTTAATGATTCTACCACCATTCGAACCGTCTTGACGAGAAGAATATTTTTTTGGCCTATTCTCTAAGATCAAGTGCAGCTGAGCTTTTTAAAAAAACTATTTTCTATTGTTCAAAATCTTAAAAATTATTCAATTTGAACATCAAAACTCGATTTTCCGACAACGACACCCAGATTTTCTTAAAATTCAGATAATTTTACCTATATGCACCAAAGCAGAACTTTGTAAATTGTGTGCCACGAAAGATATTTGAGGTCGAAAATGAGAACTCACATTATGAAACTATGTAATAGCATAGGCAATAAATGGCCGAAAATTTTATATAATTTATTTTTATCTTGAGGCCATTTTTATCTTGAAAAAATTCTGTGGACGTCTATCCCTCTTGCCACGTGGTTTTTAGCATCAGTTCAAATGTTTGAGTAGGAAAAGTTCGTCATTATTTTCTCCTATGCTATAACATAGGCAGTGTTGTAGCATAGGGAAAGACAATGCCAAAGTTCCCGCATGTAGATATTAAAACTTGGGCAAAAAACCACGTGGCAAGACAGGTAAACGTCCACAGAATATTTTCAAGGCAAAAAATGGCAATTTTGAAACAAAAAATTTTCGGCCATTTTTTGCCTATGCTATAACATAGGGCCACAATGTGAGTTCTCATTTTCGACCTCAAATATCTCGTGGTACACAGTTTACAAAGTTCTGCTTTGGTGCATATAAGTAAAATTATCTGAATTTTAAGAAAATCTGGGTGCCGTTGTCGGAAAATCGAGTTTTGATGTTCAAATTGAATAATTTTTAAGATTCTGAACAATAGAAAATCAGTTTTTTTCAAAAAGCTCAGCTGCACTTGATCTTAGAGAATTGGTCAAACAAAAGAAAATATTCTTCTCGTCAACACGGTTCGAATGGTGGTAGAATCATTAAAATTGGTTGAGAAGAACATTAGTTATAGCATGTATGAAGATCGAACTTGCTTAACATGTATAGAAAAGCAACCAAGCTTGCCTACAAACACAGAGAACTAGAGAGAAAGCCAAAGCATACTTATGTGTTATAAGGGCAAACGCATAAAGTCAAAGGTTGTTATTTATTGATGAAACCTCATATACATTGATAATTTACAATATTGATAAAATTTCGAATTGTTTGCGAAGTTTTCTATTGTTTATCAAAGGAAGCAAAGGAAATCAAGCATTGTAAGTTTGGGAAGAGGTAGGCAATGATTCTTTGAGCAAATCCCGTCAAAGAGGCAGGTTCCGGCATCAAAGAGATCCTCCTGACTTGATAGCGGTGATTGTTGATGGGATGGGCAAGAGGGGCAGGTGTAGCTCTCCAGTTTCCTGTTCTTCCGTCCCAGTCCTCTCGACTGATGTCGAGGCAGTCGGCATGGAAGACGGACCCACAGCCAGGATGCACAAGACAGTGGAGCAGCCTCGGAATAGCTTTTCCACAACCCCGAATCCCATCATCCGCGATCACTTCATTGCAAGCTTCACATTTTTCTTCACCCTCCATTTTGGATGACAATGCTCAGCTGCTGTTCTGGGAAAAGCGCGCTCGCTTACTTGTTTGGCCCTGCTTCAGGATTCAGTGAGCTACTTCAGAATTTACATCGGTTGACCTTGCTTTTTACAGTTTTCAGGGACGTTAATCTGTTATTGACAGACTTATAGTGTTAAAATAATTGCATTATGTACTTAAAGCTTGAAACATACAAGTTTGTCATAAAATATAATCAGGCGGGAAAAAGGTGCGGAGTGCTTCAGAGCATGTAGCTATGTTCCACTTTGATTTGGGACAAAGCTGGTGTTATTTTCGTTTGAGGCTATTCGTTCGCAACTTTAGAGCAAAAAACCGCATCTTAAAAGCTTGAAGCCAGCTAGAACGACGCTTCAACATAAAATCACTTCTGAAAGGCTTCTGACTTCTTGCGTCGGCATATTTAAATTATTAAACAGACGCTTTCTCTCTAGTTCTCTGTGCTACAAACGTTAACTTAGCGGGTTGCCTTATAAATTGCTTTCTGACTTTGAATAATCCTTTTTTATCAAACAAATAACAGAAACATTGCAGAGTTAAGTAACTATATAAACGGTTATATAACTGGCTTTAATCTATTTTAACCTAATTTAGCCCATTTTTCGCAGCCCATAACTCATTCAATCTTCCTATTTAGGAAAAACAAATTACCATCCCAGATGCGTCAGAGAAAGCTCTATCCAATAAACATAATAAGATGAGAAAACGACAAGAAAATTTTTTCGTTATTTTCCAAATGTAGGTAAAAAAATAGTGCACCCCGGGGACACATTGAAAAAGTATTTTTCTTTCAGCTCTAACCAGCTGTACGTTTTTTTGGGAAATGGTCAAGCTCTGTGCACTATCTTCAGAGAAAACCGCATTGAAATCCATTGAACTGGGCGAGAATGGCATTGGTTTCTGAAGACTACTTACTTTTCAACCCGCTAGATACCCCCATTGTAAATTTATAACGCTTTTCCTTCCAGATTATAAACGATTATAAAACGTTATAAATCATTTATAATCTTCTTGTTCCATGGTTATAGGCGGCTAGAATTTAGGTTATTTTTGAAAATTCAAGAATTTGCCATAAATTAAATTTAAGGTTTTGCACACTCATAGGCCGACAAAACTCTTAGAATTGTGTCTATTTTCAAAAAAATATAAAAAAGGGCAACCACGTTTCTGAGACTTTCGATCTTCTCCATAAAGCTCTCTTTTAAGAGGCGGTTTGCGAGAGGACTCAGAGGGGGTATTCCACTTAGCAAAAATCGAAGGTTCGAGTTGGGAATCGTGATTAGGCCATGGTTTTAGTCCATTTAGTTGTGATCTCAGCCCAACAAACCCTGGCTCAAAATATTGCTTAATTGCTGTGAAATGACCATTTTTCTAACACCTACTTTTTTGACCTCTGGATGACCTAAAAATCGATTTTTGGCCAATTTCAACCAAGATTTTTTGACCAACCCCAAACTATTATATATCAATCGAACCGCAAAACTATAACAAATTTCATGGTGACAATGATTTGTTCCATAAGAAAAAATTTTTCAATTGATTTTTCAAAAAACCAATTTTCGCATTTTGCAATTTTCGGCACAAAAAAACTGATTACTAAAAATGCTCAAAAAATTCAAGGCTGAGACCTAGCCTATCTTTTTATTCACATTCTTGCCGTCAATTTGGTATACATAGAGTTGAAAATGGTGATGTTCAAGTCGGAAAATTTTTTGATTGAAAATTGCCAGTCCGATTTTTGCCCTATGTTATAACATAGGCAAAAATCGGCCAAAAAAAATGTGTTCTCAAAAAATGATTTTTTTGGGCATGAAATGTTCTGTTGGGACCCCCTGCAACTTGCTGCATCATTTGTTTCCCCACAATTAGTCTCAATCTTCTCAAACAGAAATGCCCATTTTCCTATGTTATAGCATAGGCAATGTTAAAGCATACCGAGCTGGGACCGATTTTTTCTCACGTAAATTACAGCTTCTATTTTGCAGTATTGTTTTCCAATATGGCTTCAATGACGGTGCGGGAAAGGATGAATAACAATTTCAAATTGATATATGCAAAAATCAGAAAACTTTTCATGAAAAATTGATTGAAAAAGACCAAATAGAAAATTTACTGAAAATCGGCCAGTGCCCGGTGCAGTGTTAAAGCGTGGACCAGGTTGAAAATTGTTATTTTCAAATTTTTTGATTTGGTCTATTTTATCACTTTTTAGTAAAAGGTTGTTTATTTTTTTGCGAATATCAATTTTAAATTACTTATTTATTATTCCCGCACCATGGTTTGAGCCCTATTGAAACAAAAAATACTGCAAAATAGAAGCTGTAATTCACGTGAGAAAAAATCGGTCCCAGCTCGGTAGGAAAATGGGCATTTCTGTTTGAGAAGATTGAGACTAATTGTGGGGAAACAAATGATGCAGCAAGTTGCAGGGGGTCCCAACAGAACATTTCATGCCAAAAAAATCATTTTTTGAGAACACATTTTTTTGGACGATTTTTGCCTATGTTATAACATAGGGCAAAAATCGGACTGGCAATTTTCAATCAAAAAATTTTCCGACTTGAACATCGCCATTTTCAACTTTATATACACCAAAATGACGGCAAGAATGTGAATAAAAAGATAGGCTAGGTCTCAGCCTTGAATTTTTTGAGCATTTTTAGTAATCAGTTTTTTGTGCCGAAAATTGCAAAATGCGAAAATTGGTTTTTTGAAAAATCAATTGAAAAGAATTTTTCTTATGGAACAAATCATTGTCACCATGAAATTTGTTATAGTTTTGCGGTTCGATTGATATATAATAGTTTGGGGTTGGTCAAAAAATCTTGGTTGAAATTGGCTAAAAATCGATTTTTAGGTCATCCAGAGGTCAAAAAAGTAGGTGTTAGAAAAATGGTCATTTCGCAGCAATTAAGCAATATTTTGAGCCAGGGTTTGTTGGGCTGAGATCACAACTAAATTGACCAAAACCATGGACTAATCACGATTCCCAACTCGAACCTTCGATTTTTGCTAAGTGGAATACCCCTCCTACAAGGCCTCTCAATGCTCTCGCAAACTGTCTCTTAATGTATATTTTGCCCTCTGCTGACGCAGAGGTCTAAGTATAGATGAGAGGGAAACTGGAACATTTACAAAGGCTAGAGTTTGAATAAAAGTCAACCAAACAGGCCAACGCAATAACAGGAACAATGTCACAGTTTGGAATGCCATTGAAGGAATAACCATGTCTTGTGGGCATTGAGCAATGCTCTGACGTGTCGGTACTGAAACGTTTCCTCCACACTGGGCTGAAATGCCTATTCGATCCAAGAAGATATGAGCCCATTTGCAGAAAGTTGACCTTGCCCTCATCTCTAAATGACTTGAGGCAGATGCGCAGCGGAATGACACAGCCAAGACTGAACTGAATGAGCAGCACCGGCAGGACACGGACTAGCACTGACGCAGTGTACATCTCAAACTATGCCGCCTCCCACCATTGCAGAGCAGGGTACAGGAAAAGCAGTAGATAAATTGTCACGGTAGACAAGGCCTGAAGCAAACAGGGACTCCAAGACCTTCGTCCATGCACTAGCACCGCACTAGCTTCCTCTCTCAGCAGCGCAACATTTC
This sequence comes from Ptycholaimellus sp. GST1_10, assembly GCA_030248095.1. Lineage (NCBI taxonomy): Eukaryota > Metazoa > Nematoda > Chromadorea > Chromadorida > Chromadoridae > Ptycholaimellus > Ptycholaimellus sp. GST1_10. The sequence goes on from JASANA010010337.1 coordinate 8,956, forward strand.
TGCTTCCAAGCAGACGAAAAAATTTCCATTCTCCATCTGCTCATGATTCTGCCCAAGCTGGTAGGGCAACCGGGGAGTCGTAGAGCAGATGATTCTTGCAGGGCAGGTTGACCAGGGCATTGAGTATTGTAAGTAGCCATGAATAGAGGCAGCCCATGAGCACGACCACTCGGTTGTGGCTGTGCAGGGCCACGAAAATCGGCCAGTACACCAGGCCCACCAACAGGCCTCCCAGCAGCTTCAAGTATTCTTCAAGAATCCACCCCCGCCTCTCTCTCTCTGTGGCTGGTGGCGCTTAAAGGCTCTAGGAAACTCAATCCGATGAATGAATCCTGGAGAGCGGCCAGGGCGAAGGCGCCGTCTTTCAGGATGACCTGGCTGATGGCCAGGGTGGCGGAGACGAAGCCCAGCACGGTGGCCCAGCGCTGGCCCCATTGCTCCGAGATCAGTGACAGTGGTCTGAGAAGGCGGTGGTGATTTACTCATACCCCCTTTTTCATAAGGGGCCTAACTATATCTCAAGGCCTAATAAATATTTTTAAAGTAACTATAACTCAAGGTCTAATAAAAATGGGAAATTGAAAATTGGGTACAAATAAACATCGAGAAAGAATCATTAGTTTTATGAGGATTATGAGACCTGGATCCTCATACTTGAAATAAATCACCCACGCATGGCACAAACTAAAGTGCCTAAGAAATAGGGTCCCACGGAATAAGTAGCTGGGTTTTTTGAGTCCTGTGTGTTCTCATGCTAGACCCAGGCTGAAAGAGGGGGAGTGGGGTTGGGAAGCTTACGTAGGCACACCAGGGCCCTGCCAGTAGGACAGGAGGCGATTGCCGACGGCCAGTGATGCTGGCAAAGAAGAGGCAGAGGAGGATCTGTGAAAGAGGGGCCGTAACAGGTGGGGTGGAGGCATAGGAAAAGAGAAGAGACAGCGCAGGAAGCGACGACGGAGATGAAGATGACGTTGAGGCGCAGGCGGGCGTCCTCGTCCGCTACCAGATAGTCCAGGCAGCAGCCTCCTGCCACCGGGTACCAGTCCTTGGGGCAGCACGACTTATATGGCGCATGCCAGACAGCGTCTTCTGTGGCATTGCACTTTTCCTCCTTTGAGATGCAAATTGGGAATGCGGCTTTTTGGGCTGTCCTTTTCGGCTTTGCAGTTTTGCACTGAAAGCTTATTTAGAAGAGGGCGCTAAAACTACCGCATAATCTGGTCTCAAGCAGGAGAGAGAAGCCGTAAATGAACTGATAAACGGGGCAACTCTTACAGCGGGAACATCAGTTTGAAAGCAGATGGAGCAACCAAGGCAGCGGAGTTGCTTTCGAGTCCAGCGAGTTCCGTTGGCGAGTTGCTCTGTGCATGCCATGTTCCCCATCAGTGAAATCTTCTGTGAGGGAAAAAGCTAGGAGTAAAAACTGGCGCTCTGACTTTGGATTCGTGTTTCGATTCTGCTATGCTTGAGCGGGGGCGGAAATGAGACTGTTTTATACCATTCACCTTTGCACAGGCATGATAGAAAGTGTAGTCAGCGACTGCTCGTTTAGGTATCAAAAGCTCTCTGACACATGGTAGAATTGTTCACGCCTAAATCACCACTCAACTCTGAATTATTCGCTTATTGCTGGAAGCATGACAAGCGAGCGACAAATTCTCAACTATTTGTTCTCATATGTTTTTGAATATTCTCCTGTTTTTATCAAATCATATTTGATTTCTTTAAACTGGAAGATTTCACCTATCTCTGCCTTTTTAATTTTTCATTGGAGTTGACTGTTAACAGGGTTACCTCGGCTATTGCCATAGGGTCTGCCATATTGTCTGTCATTCCTGCGTATATCTGTTCCCACAAAATTATAGCCCCAGCTTTTGGTTTTTTTGTCATGCGCAAATGAAAGCAACAGCAATGTTTCAAATGCTAAATTGCCTACATTATTGTCTAAAACTCTGGCCTTAATAAATCCTGACTTTCAGCTTCGCCTTTTTCAGTATTTTGTTCGTCAACAGCAACGTTTAAACAAAGAAAGCGTCTGATTGAATCCCATAAAAAGCCAGAAATACAGGCAATTTTTGTTTTAACATTGTACTGATGTAGCTAATTTTCGCGAAATCGTCTTTTCCAACTAAGGGAGTATGGAATTTCATGAGAACTGGGTTTACTGAAAATTTTAAAGTCATTCATTTAAAATTTTAATGATATATTGTAACATTTTTTATCGTTTGTTAAACAAGCCTCATCGTTTTTCATTGTGATTTTTTATATACGCATCTTAATCTCAAGACACACACTGCTTCATAAGTCATGCACGATTCAAACTCCAGTTAAAACAACAAAAAATGAAGTGTTCAGAATGTCTCGTGGATGTATCTGCTTCAAATCTGCCGCTTCACCTGACTCGAGTTCATTTTGGTCGACTAGGAAGCTCCCCTCGATGGCATTGCAACGCCTGCGAATTCACTGCAACTGAAGCCTCTGAAGCCTCTCTTCACTCTGTGGCCCTCCAACATGGAACTGTCACCTTGAAATTTCCCTCTCAACTCATCAAGACACTGGCTCACAATATTGATAAACCGCCAACCCAGAGTGGCAATAAAATTTCTGAAACTGGGAATACAGAATTTAGTTTCCAAGCTGAAAGTCCACCAAAAATCGAACATCGTGAAGCTGCTGATTGCAACATGGGGAATACAGCTTCATGCCTTCGCTGCGGGAAACAGCTCTTCGTTTCTAACAAGTTTTCACTGTTTGAAGTTTGTTGTTTGGCGCAGTCTTAACACATCTCCTGCTCAGCAGGGTTCAGGCGATGGAATGTCACATCATTTCCTGCTACAAGCTTCGACCCTTCCAGTGCTCAGCTTGTGGGCAGTTGCGTACACAGAAATCTCATGTTCAATCGCATCAGAAAAGAAGCCAGAAATGCAGGTAAAATTTTCTTTAATTTTTCTAATCCATAAATGTGGGGTATTGTAGCGGAGTAGAGATACTACTTCGAAACCGACAAGATGATGAAGAAACTGTACGCGCTGGTTTTCTTGAATGTTTTGGAATGGATAGTATAACGTGGAAGGGATTCATGGGCTTTTTGTAAAATAAAACCATTATTGAGGCACTTGGAAAAAACTGGTTCGACAAGACTAGCTTATGCTGAACAGAAACCGAAATATAGGGAGGAAAAAGCTGTGGCTCAGGGACCTGAATCCTGAAGCAACTAACAAGTTATAAGTTATAACAATTTATTTCTTTAAATCCTTGTTCCTGTTCGATAAAATCAAAACTGAACAATGTCAGCCGAGTAAAACAAGCTAAAGCACACATGTTTAGTTTTATCATTTAGTGTAATATACACAGGGTTTTGCACTTCTTGACAATTGATCATTGCCAATTCAACAATTTAAAATGAACTGCCCTGAATGCTTTATAGAATTTTCAGCCTCATATCTCCCACTGCATTTGACCCGAATTCATTTGGGATATCTTGCAAGCTCACCCAAATGGCATTGTACCGTTTGCGAATTCACAGCCACTGATCCCTCTGAAGCTTCTCTTCATGCCATTTACCTGCAGCACGGAACTCTCAACCTTCAACTACCATCACAAAACCTGGCGAAGAAAATTAGCCACTGCAACAGTACTGCCGCTGAAAGCCAAGCCCTCAGAATGGTCTTCGATTCGGAATCACCTGCGAAAACTGAGCCGCATGAACTAAAACAAAGCAGTAGTACGGAAAAGGCGGCATGCCAAGATGATGTGGGAAATACAACTTCGTCTCTTCGCTGCGGGAAGCGTCTTTTTGTGTCAAAAAAGTTCTCAATGTTTGAAATTTTTATTAAACTTTATTTATAGTATTATTTATTTATTTAAAATTTATATATGCTTTGTTTATTTATTTATTTATTTATAGTTTTTTTTATTTTCATAAAATTACAATTCAGCAGGGCTCAGACAATGGAAAGCCACATCATCTCTTGCTACAAACTGCGACCATACCAGTGCGCAGCCTGCGATTTGACATTTACGGAAAAGAGAGGTGGTCAAAAACACCAGAGCATCAGCGAGAAATGCAGGTTTTATGCCGCTTATGCTCATAGTATTTTAATTGTCGCCATTTTTAGAGGAGCAGCTGTTGTGCTTTCAAACCAGAAGCAGGATGAGGCGATCGTACGAGCAGGCTTCCTTGAGTGCTTCGGAAATGACAGCTCTATTTGGAAGGGATTCAAAGGATTTTTGTAAACTAATATGTAGCGAGAGTTGCTAACGCAACCAATATGATAACTCTTGCGATCAATAAAAACGCATCAACGATTTTGCCTAGCATGTTATTATTTGTATGAGATTCTTTCCAATTTTCAAGCCCGTTTTTTTACGTAAATGTCACATAAAAAGATTCCCCATTTTCAATTTAAATTTGCCTAAAATTCATTAAAAACTTCTCTTCACTCTGTGGTTCAACAGCATGGACCTCTTACTTTAAAAGCGTCAAAAATAGAGCCAATGAACAAAAATATTGTTGAACTTTTGTGCTCTTATTTTGCTTCTTTGTTTTTCTTTCAATCAGGTTGGGGAAAACAGCAGAGGAATCAAAGAAAAGATGGAAGAAGAACAGACGAAGGCTACGGCCAAGGCTCAGGATAAGTTCCGTGAATGAGCTGCAATTTTCAGATGGACCAAGGGATAGACGTGTTCAAAAACTTCATTCATTCATTCATTCATTCATTTTATCATCGTCCTTAGACGAGAGAGATGACAGAATCACTACAAGGTGAGACTGAACATGGGAAAGGGAAGATGCGGCAAAACTTGCTTCTCAATTTAACTGGAAGTATTTCACGATTGCATTACATCTTGTCTAGATATTTCTGATGTTCCATAATTAATAAACGGCTCATGCTAGAGCATTTTAGTCTTTTAACATAGATTGATTCGTGCATGACGATTTTTTCATTGATTTATATAATGACACACACTGCTATACACTTCACGAAAAATTCAGGGTCCAATCAAACACCGAAAAATGAAGTGTCCCGAATGCATCGTCGATGTATCTGCCTCAAATCTGCCAGTTCACCTGGTTCGAATCCATTTCGGCCAACTAGGCAGCTACCCTCGATGGCATTGCAACACCTGCGAATTCACAGCAACGGAAGCATCTGAAGCCACTCTTCATTCTGTGGTCCTCCAACATGGAGCCCTTACTTTAAAATTTTCAACACAAATCATCAAGGCAATCGCTAAGAGCAGTGAGAAGCCGTCAATATTGCTCCAGAGTGCATTTAAGGGCACAGAAACTGCAGCCACAGAAATAAGCTTCCAGGCTGAAATTCCGACAAAGATAGAGCATCACGATCTAGAAGGTGCTGAACATAAAACAGGCCAAGATTCGGGGAATACAACATGCCTTCGCTGCGGAAAAGAGCTCTTAGTTTCCAACCAGTTTGCAATGTTTGAAACTTTCTGGATGGTTTTCTCATAAGATTCATCTAGTTCAGCAGGGTTCAAATAATAAAATGTCACATCATTTCATGCTACAAGCTTCGACCCTTCCAATGCGCAGCTTGTGGACATCAGGGTTCAAGAAAGTCGAGTTTTCGAGGGCACCAGAAAAGTAGCCAGAAATGCAGGTTTATTTTTTAGTTGTTACAATTTATATATAATTGTTGCCGATTTAAGCGGAGCAGAAATCCTGCTTTCTAACCGAGACCATAATGAAAAAATGGTACAAACTGGTTTTTTTGAATGTTTTGGAACGGAGACTGTGATATGGAAGGGATTCAAAGGATTTTTGTAAAGTGAAGGACCATTTGTGCAAAAGCAAATAAATGCATAAAAACCACCGAAACAGAAACCAACTCTCACAACTTTCTTTCTTTCTCCAACTTCCAACTCTCTCACATTCCAACTGCCAAATCTCCTAATCTGCTCTACCTACCTTTTGTTCAGTATCACTTTGCTGCGATCCTGTCATCCCTATCATCCCTGTGATGATGATAAAAATAAAGAAGAATTGTGATGTAGCTTTAAATAGTTTGCCTCAAACTTAGCTTTCAGCAATTGCTAGCGTCCCGTGCATTCACCAGTAACAGAACATTTAGTCATTGCAAATGAAAACCGTGGCAACTCCTGTACTGTACATTATGTACATTATTTCAACTTGCTTTTTCGTTTCAATTTTTTTAAATTTATAAAAAATATCGATATAAAAGAGTTTAACAACTGAATCTGGTAATGATGGAAAACAGCAAAATTACTTCCTGAGAAATCATTTTTAACCGTTACTAGTTATGCGTATCACTTTCTGCTACATTATTGCAACATAGCTTGCAACATCAAATTTAATTAGAGCAAAATCATAGGCATTATATAAACAAGACTAAAATGCTACGGCATGAGAAGCTTATGAATTTGCAATCATCAAAAAGATATTGGGGCCGTGCGAGCGGAGCGGAAGCACGGTCCCCTCTTAGCCAAGGACCAACCCTATTACGGATTTTGAAAATATGACTGCCTGCCAAATAATCCATGGGCAATTTACAGAGCTCCGAGTAGGCTCAATGGATGCAGCAAACACAGAGCTTTAATCAAAAAAAAAGTTTGCCAAATTTGGTTGAGAATTGGGCAAGTTATGGCCAAAAAACTTTTTAAAAAGTGTCTGTCCGTTATCCGTCCGCCATCCGCCGTGCGCCGTCCGCCGTACGTTCTGACCGGGAGGCATACTGGCAATATCTGGGGATCCAGTCTCAATGTCACTATAGTATATCGACCCTGGAGGGTGCCATGGTGGGTCCAGAAATTTGATTTTCGGCCTCCTTTATGCCGAAATTGAGGTAGGAAATTTGATTGAATGTAAGGGGGGACCCTTACAAAAAAAATCTAAAATCTTGAATAGCGTTTGCTAGGATGCTCGGAGGGCAAAAACAAGCACAGATTCGGATTCCTTGTGAAAAACTACACAAAACCTGTCTGTAAAATATTGAAATTTTGAAAAAAATTTTTGACCGCGGAGCGGCCCGAAGGACCGCTCCGCGGTCTATAGAGGTTACTGAACTTTTGTCCTTATACGTACGTATATCTGGAAATGCTGGCCCTGGGCAAATTCTCAACGGATTTGGACAAACTTTTTTTTTCCTGAAAGGTAACGCTATTTTAGGAAGATCTGGAGGGGTAGACCCGGAATTTGAGCATTTGAAACATTACTTTTTTGGGTAGAAAGGTTGAAAAATGGGGTATGTTGAGAAATGGCGAATTCTCAATGGATTTGGACAAACTTTTTTTTTGCTGAAAGGTAATAACATTTTAGAAAGGTCTAGATGGGTGGAACCGGTCCCGGAGTATTTGAAACATTACTTTTTTGGGTAGAAAGGTTGAAAAATGGGGTATGTTGAGAAATGGCGAATTCTCAATGGATTTGGACAAACTTTTTTTTTGCTGAAAGGTAATAACATTTTAGAAAGGTCTAGATGGGTGGAACCGGTCCCGGAGTATTTGAAACATTACTTTTTTGGGTAGAAAGGTTGAAAAATGGGGTATGTTGAGAAATGGCGAATTCTCAATGGATTTGGACAAACTTTTTTTTTGCTTAAGACAGCATTTCTGAAAGACTCGAGATGGACCATTCCACTTTTGAAAAATGAAGGTTCTCACATTCGAATCATGTTGTGCCACCATCCAAGGCAATTTAGTTCTCATCTCTGTGCCACCAGTTGATTTCCGAAAAACTAATTTGTTGACCTGAAATGAGCACTTTTGTAACATGCACTTTTTTGGGGCTCTAAAACATGCAATTTCAGTTTTTTGAAAATTTTGTTTAAGAAATTTCATATAATTGTGGACTATTATATATTAATCGAAAGGTAATTTGGAGCTAAAAAAGGTGGTGTACTTCGATTTTGACAACGCTTTGTTAAAAAACAAAATTTTGAAAAATCAAAAATTCCGACTTTTTAATTTTGGCACAAAAAAACTAATAGCTCAATTATGAGTGGTTTTGCCAGGGGGTGGACCATACCCACGTTAAATTTCAGATTCTTGCGGTCATTTTGGTATATAATTCATTATGATTCGGTTTGACCGCCTCGATAAATTTTTCAGTTGAAAATTTGTAGTCAACATCTAGCCCCATGTTAAAGCATAGGCAAAATTTTCGGAAAAAATTTTTTGTCTCAAATTTTCATTTTTACTGCCTAAATATCTTCTTTAGGGTCCAATACACCCCACTGTCACATTAGTTTCTTTTATTTTAGTTCAAAATCGGTTAATCCTGAATCAACTATTTCCTATGCTTAAGCATAGGCCATCTTAGGCTTATCTCTCATTTTAGAAGTTTTTGGGTCATAACTCAACTAAATCTCCAGCAATTTCAACCAACTTTTTTTTCAGAGAAAGCCCAGAACCTTTTTGCTTTAATTGAGAACAAATGCAACTGTTTGTAATGAACTGAGGTTTCATGGCGCTGATGTATGTTACCAAGAGCTGCTTGTCGCCTAAGAGGTGTGTGCTAAGATAATTAAGTGCCATGCGACCTGTGTACAGTTTACACATCTTTTTTTGGGACCATAATGATAACATAACAATTGGGCTTTCTCTGAAAAAAAAGTTGGTTGAAATTGCTGGAGATTTAGTTGAGTTATGACCCAAAAACTTCTATAATGAGAGACAAGCCTAAGATGGCCTATGCTTAAGCATAGGAAATAGTTGATTCAGGATTAACCGATTTTGAACTAAAATAAAAGAAACTAATGTGACAATGAGGTGTATTGGAACCTAAAGAAGATATTTAGGCAGCAAAAATGAAAATTTGAGACAAAAATTTTTTTCCGAAAATTTTGCCTATGCTTTAACATGGGGCCATATGTTGACTACAAATTTTCAACTGAAAAATTTATCGAGGTGGTCAAACCGAATCATAATGAATTATATACCAAAATGACCGCAAGAATCTGAATATTAACGTGGGTATGGTCCACCCCCTGGCAAAATCACTCATAATTAAGCTATTAGTTTTTTTGTGCCAAAATTGAAAAGTCGGAATTTTTGATTTTTCAAAATTTTGTTTTTTTAACAAAGCGTTGTCAAAATCGAAGTACACCACCTTTTTTAGCTCCAAATTACCTTTCGATTGATATATAATAGTCCACAATTATATGAAATTTCTTAAACAAAATTTTCAAAAAAATGAAATTGCAGGTTTCAGAGCCCCAAAAAAGTGCATGTTACAAAAGTGCTCATTTCAGGTCAACAAATTCGTTTTTCGGAAATCAACTGGTGGCACAGAGATGAGAACTAAATTGCCTTGGATGGTGGCACAACATCATTCGAATGTGAGAACCTTCATTTTTTCAAAAGTGGAATACCCCTCATATAGACTATCTCGAGTCTATCAGATTCTGTGTCTTAAAGGTAATAAGTTGTGGAGAAGGGAGGGGGGAGCTCCTCGGTCACCTATTGCGCTCTGCGCCATATACTTGTTTGACCATTTCTGACCTATAGGGTGCACTGTAAGAATTCTAAAAAAGATATGCTGCCCAGTGGCAATATTTTAAGTTAAATTTGAGTCTAGATATGAAACCGGCTCAAAAAATAGATACGATTTGATACCAAACAACCATAGGTGCAAATCTAGTCTTCACGGGCTTCTACCAGGCCATGGTGAACCAGCAGCTCATCATCAACTTCGTCTTGGGGCATTTTAAACGGTTTTTGGCTTTAATAACCGCATCACATTAGTAAATTGGGGTGTAGATTACGAATCTTGTCCATTTGCTTACACATTGTCTTCATGGGCTTCTACCAGGCCATGGTGTACAAGCAGCTCATCATCAACTTCGTCTTGGGGCATTTTAAAGGGTTTTTGGCTTCAATAACCACACCATATAGGTAAATTGGGGCGTAGATTACGAATCTTGCATCCATTTGCTTACACAATGTCTTCATGGGCTTCTACCAGGCCGTGGTGTACAAACAGCTCATCATCAACTTCGTCTTGGGGCATTTTAAAGGGTTTTTGGCCTCAATAACTGCACCATATAGCTAAATTGGGGCGTAGATTACGAATCTTGTGTCCATTTGCTCCTACATTGTCTTCATGGTCTTCTACCAGGCCGTGGTGTACAAGCAGCTCATCATCAACTTCGTCTTGGGGCATTTTAAAGGGTTTTTGGCCTCAATAACCGCACCATATAGGTAAATTGGGGCGTAGATTACGAATCTTGTGTCCATTTGCTCCTACATTGTCTTCATGGGCTTCTACCAGGCCATGGTGTGCAGGTAGCTCATCATCAACTTCATCTTAAAGCATTGTATTGGGCGTTAGGCTGTTTTTTGGCCTTTGGCTCTTCAAAGTGGATGAAATTACTGAAATTGTGAATCTCCGCTTCAGTGTTTTTTTCTCTCTTAGCTGGTCTCTTTATGATGCTTGCAATCAAGTTAGCTTGGGCATCAAGGTAATGAAATTTATTTGATTCATCTTATCATAAAACTAGCTTGGGCTCTAAGGTGATGAAATTAAATTTGGAACTCTTATCATGAAATTATACATACAAAATCTTGAACCTCTAAAGAGCTAAGAGAGCCCAGAAAATTTTCAGAATTGTAATTATGTAAATTTATGGCAGGTTAAAGTACACGTACAGCATGAAAAACTTTAAATAATTCAAACAAATGCTGTTGGTAGCTGGAAAAAACAAAAAAGCTGGAAAAACTAATACAATTTTTTTTCAAAATAAAATATTGGCTCACGCCTAGTTTCCCCCCCCCATGGCCATAACCCCCCCACCATGGAAGGTTACCGGCCCCCCAAGGGGATGACCCCCCCCCCCCCATGAAGGTTTCCCCCCCCCTCCAAGATTTTACCTATACCCACACACCCTGCGCTAACTCGTCCCCTAGTTGATAATAGGTGAAATTGTGTCTTGGGGGGGGGGGGAAACTAGTCGGCGAAAGTCATGGGGGGGGGGGGGAAACTAGTCCTCGATTTCGACGACTAGTTTCCCCCCCCCCCCAAGACACAATTTCACCTATTTTCACCTAGTTTTACTGCTGAGCCGTATCAACTAGGGGACGAGTTAGCGCAGGGTGTGTGGGTATAGGTAAAATTCTTGGGGGGGGGGGGAAACCTTCATGGGGGGGGAAACCTTCATGGGGGGGGAAACTTTCATGAGGGGGGGGGGGGGTTATTGCTTGGGGGGGGGAAAATCTCATGGGGGGGGGGAAACCAGGTGTCAGCCAAAATATGTTCATTGCATCATTTTTTCAATGTTTTTCTCCATGTAAACCAATGTTTAGTTTTTATTTTTATCTCTATCTAAACATTCATCCTAAGGTGGCCAAAATTTTCTGGGCTCTCTTAGCTCTTTAGAGGTTCAAAATTTTGTATGTATAATTTCATGATAAGAGTTCCAAATTTAATTTCATCACCTTAGAGCCCAAGCTAGTTTTATGATAAGATGAATCAAATAAATTTCATTACCTTGATGCCCAAGCTAACTTGATTGCAAGCATCATAAAGAGACCAGCTAAGAGAGAAAAAAACACTGAAGCGGAGATTCACAATTTCAGTAATAGATAGACACGATGAAAAAGAATCCTTATTTTTTGGTTTGAATAGAGAAAGAAGACTTTGGAAATTTTAAACCTGTTGGCATAGCCAATAATAGGTTGTAGGGATTGAATAGTTTACCCACCATATTATTTTATCTGAAGCAATATCATCATACTCACTGAAATGAAAGCAATTGGTTGACTTGATTAGGAAATTAGCGAATCTGACTGGTCTAAGATTGAGAAGATTAATTAGTGATGCTTGTCAAACTTCGTAGCAACGCTGGGTGCACTAGTTGTTCACTTGACGGTTGATTCAATTCCACCAAGCGCCTAGCCCCTTTACTCGCTGTCAACCATGATGGGCCCAGTCTTTCAACATGGTCTGCTACTTCTGCTTCTGCTTCGTCTTCTTCTTCCTGGTTCTACTTTCTCTTCCCCTTTTCCCAGCACTAAGCCAAGGAATTAGCTAGTTTTACTAACGTTCGTAACTCTTCCTATTAAGAGAGCTTTATTGAGAGGTTCAAAAGTTGGTTGCTGAAAAATTTTGACCCCCCTTTTTTTCCAATGTCATTGAATTGGTAGGATATATTTTTTGGGCAAATAAGGGTAGGAAGCGGGTGTGAAGGTATGATAAAGTGAAGGTAAGAGTAAAGATATGATTGCAGTGGTGGTGAGCCAAAAGCAGCACTACTTCGAGGACAGCGCTGTGGCCATGCCAGCCGCCTGCACGGAGTTCAAGCGACACCAGCACAAGCACGTGGATGACAAATTCAACATTCTCAGCGTTTCTGCTGTGGCTACGTTTGGCAAGTGCCGCAAGGCCTGTCGCGACCGCCCCGACTGCAACGGCTTCTACTTCGTTGCTGACGAACTCATCTGCCGGTGCCTCTTCTCCCATCTGCCTCATGTGCCCCCCATTACCTCCGCATGCCTTCCTAGCCTCCATCCACCTCCCCCCAGCTCTTGGTCTGTAGCAAACAGGCCATTCCAGGCTCTATGCCATGCTTCCCAGTGAGTTGCTGGCGCTGCCCAAGCGTGGCAGTAAAGAGGTGTATGTCCGTCAATGCCGTTCACACCTCCTTTAGCCAGTGAGTGCCCTGTGAGCAGTTCCTGCTGGGCTGCAGAGGCGCCGTGCTCCTATAAGCGGAAATGGGCGGGCCCCACCGGACTGGGATCCTCCAGCGACCTGGCCAACTGCCTCAAGGCTTGCAATGAGCACCGCAGCTGTGAGGCCATTCGCTACCGGAACACCAGCCGCAGCTGCAGTCTCCTCTCCGACCCCCGCACTCCCACCAACGCCAACGTCTTCACCCTCCGCACCCCTAAATCCTGCAAAGCCCTCTACTGTAAGCTTTCTGGTGCTTCCTTCGTTTCCTCCAGTCAAACGACGCTTGCTTCAAAGCCCAACTAGCGATATCTTTGACTTTTGCATAGGTCAAGAGAGGCAGTCGCCATTGTAATTGATAGCAATAAGTGAGTGCATTGCGGACATTGATAGAAAATAAGTGCCTTGCTCTCCTACTGATTGCCTGTTCTAGATCAGAAGCGCCCGTCATTGATCACTGCCACTGGCAGCATTGAAAAGAAGCTCAAGGTCGGGAAAAACGTGCCGGAAAGCGCCAAACTGGCGTGAGCCCTTCTCCCTGGATCACTTTGACCACTTCCTATCACCCCTAATGCTCCCTGAGTTGCGAGGCAGGAACCGAGATTTCCAGAGTGCTGGAGAACATTGGCGGGACGAAAGCGTGCATCCTGGAGTGTTTGGGGGATGAGTTGGAGCCTCCAATCTGGGGAATGTGAGGGCGCTAGCGGTCAGTTGAGGTACTGCTGGGCTGGGGACTTCCAGGATGGCCTCTGCACGCTCTACGCCCGCCGCCTCGGTGATCTCCCGACCGCCAGCTGCAAGCCTTCCGCGCCCCGCTGCGGCCTCTTCCACATTCGCTGACCGCCTCCACCTTCCCTTTGCTGTCCAAGCCCTCCCCCACCTTCAACTTATTCATAGGCAAGCCCAAACTAGGACCAGCCCCTTGCTACCAGATTTGACCACTGCAATGCCTCCCTTCCCCTGCTCTTCTGGGGCTTTGCATTGTGAAGAAAATAGATATTACTCAAACTGTGAACTACGGTTCAGTGGTTTCGTTTAGCTATTTTGCTTAACTTTTTAATGACTGCACTCAAAACATCTTGGGCATTCAGAGGCATTTTTGACCGCGGAGCGGCCCGAAGGGCCGCTCCGCGGTCTATAGAGGTTACTCAACTTTTGTCCTCATATATATATATATATATATATATATGTATTTCTGGAAATGCTGGGAACGGGCGAATTCTCAACGGATTTGGACAAACTTTTTTTTTCCTGAAAGGTAATGAGATTTTAGGAAGATCTGGAGGGGTGGAACCGGTTTCCGAGCATTTGAAACATTACTTTTTTGGGTAGAAAGGTTGAAAATTTGGGTATGCTGTAAAAGGCTCAATTCTCAACGGATTGGGACAAACTTTTTTTTTCCTGAAAGGTTATAAAATTTTAGGAAGATCTGGAGGGGTGGAACCGGTTTCCGAGCATTTGAAACATTACTTTTTTGGGTAGAAAGTTTGAAAATTTGGGTATGCTGTAAAAGGCTCAATTCTCAACGGATTTGGACAAACTTTTTTTTTCCTGAAAGGTAATGAGATTTTAGGAAGATCTGGGGGGGTGGAACCGGTTTCCGAGCATTTGAAACATTACTTTTTTGGGTAGAAAGTTTGAAAATTTGGGTATGCTGTAAAAGGCTCAATTCTCAACGGATTTGGACAAACTTTTTTTTTCCTGAAAGGTAATGAGATTTTAGGAAGATATGGAGGGGTGGAACTGGTTTCCGAGCATTTGAAACATTACTTTTTTGGGTAGAAATGTCGAAAATTTGGGTATGCTGTAAAAGGCTCAATTCTCAACGGATATTGACAAACTTATTTTTTTCCTGAAATAAAATAAAATTTGAGGAAGATCTGGAGAGGTTTGACAAGTCCCGGAGCATTTGAAACATAACTTTTTTAGGTAGAAAGGTTGAAAAATGGGGTATGTTGAGAGCTCCGCGGTCACCTATTGCGCTCTGCGCCATATACTTGTTTGATAGGAGCACGAAACTCACAAAGGGGGATGAACATGAATTTTATAACCCCCTTCCCTATGACAGATTATGAATTTCCATACATTTTTACGTAACTCCACTAATTTTGGGCAAAACTATGCAGAAATGGCCTCACAACAGCACCAAACTTGAAGGGAGTCGAGATTTGGCCAAGTACTTGCAATCATTTTCTCAACTTTTTTTGGTGAACATCTAGGCATTATGGATATTTATGGAAAGCTTGAAAACAAAATAAATTCTCCGGGTCGGGGAATTGAACGCCGGTCTCGCACGTGACAGGCGCGGATACTCACCACTATACTAACCCGGATATGCTTAATTGCTTACATGCTTTCTATAATCCTTGAAACAAAGATATGTTGCAATATCTGGTCTTTTATTCCCCCGCCCGCTAATTTGCGCAAATCTGCCCTACTGCTAATTTGCAAAGACAGTTGCATTAGCAGCAGCCATGGGACGGCCTATATGCCCCAGTAAAATTTGGAACTTCGCACTGCTCTTAGCTGGACTTTGCAAGCTTTCAACTGCTATTTCCGCCTCTCCTATCCCTCCCTGCGCAAGGCTTAAGAGACGGGCACTAGTACCGCCTCTCCTTGGGCAGAAGCAATGGCAGCCAGTCTGTGGGCTGTGGCACGATGGGCGAACTCAGTCCAGCCCTCCTCTTCTCCGGCGTCCTGCTCCTTCATCGCTCCTGTCTATTCTCGCATCCCCACCAGCCTATTCTTGCCTCTCAGTCTGATCTTTCCCAGCAATTGCATTTGAGTGCTCGGTCTAGTGTTTCGTTCAAAAAGCCAATTTTTGCAGGGAGACCACTGCGCTAAAAGCTCCCCTTAAAGACAGGCTGTTTTGAGTTACACGGTTTCCAACTTTTGGTTTCAGTTTGATTTAGTTTGCCCCTCCGTCAACTTTGAACAGAAAACTTTTGCATTGGACATCGGTGAAGGGAACGGCTGATGACCAGGATCCCCCCAAAGCTTTTACCGGCCAACCAAGCCAGTTTTGGACCAACCTAGAGTTTTGCCCCCCCCCTAAGGTTTTGCCCCCCCCCCCCCTTTTGCCCCCGCCCAAAATTTGCCCCGCATTCTTGAGGTTATCAACCCCCCCAAATGCCACTTGGTGGGGGGATACTGGTCATCAATCAAGGGATTTTGGCATTTGGGGGGGGGATACTGGTCACCAAAATCAATGACCAGGATCCCCCCAAGTGCAAAAACACCAAAAATCGCCCTGAAAGCATGAACATACGTACATAGATTACTGATTTGGGGGGGACACTTATGTGGGGGGATACTTACGTAGGGGGGATACTTCACAGGTGGGGGGAGGTAAAACGTTGGGCGGGGGGTAGAAGCCTTGGGGGGATTCTGGTCATCAGCCAAGGGAACTGGATACGTTTTGAATGAGTGTGTCTACCATAGGGATTTTTTGTTGAAAAAAAATACGGGCTATACGTTTTATCACAGCGATGATGAAGCTGATGATGGGCGGCAAAGCACGAGAGCCGTTCACATTTCACTCATCGCTACTGCACAAGCAGGTCTGCAGACAGCTATCTCTTTGAAGGCACTTCTTTGAACCTTTCATTTCACCTTGGTGGCGATATTGGTGAAAGCAAGGTCTTCATAGCAGCCGTCGCTCCGTGATGTATATGTGCTGAACAACTGGTCGATACAGCCTCGTGTGGTCATTTCTGGAAACTCAGTGGTCTAGCTTTAGAACCTCCAGAGATACCCTGTTTGGAATTGACCTTGATTTTCGTATTGGAACCGCTTCCAAACGCACTGGGAACTGCACTCTGTGGTTGTGTTAGAAGCTTCACAGTCGGTCCTGAAGGTCGGAGTAGTTTCCCAGATGGCGGGATCGGCTGTCTGTCAATCGAAAAAGTCCTAAAGCTAGACCAGGAAAGTACCGGGGGGGGGTACGAAGTCTTCGGACACCCTAAGATCAATTTTTGAAAATTTATTTCTCCAACCACAAAAACGCTAGAGAGCTCATTTTTTCATACAATGTTCCCCAAAACTTGCTTAGTATGTGCATAAATTGGCTGCTCATTTTGTTGCAGAGAACTAGAGAAATGCCAATTTTTGTGAGGGCGTTCAAAAATAAAACTGCCCCTTCATAAAAATTTTTTTACCTGCTTTCTAGGCTTCATTTCTTAGCCCCAGCCGAAGCTTTGGAGTTCAAAATTAAGCACAATTAAGGAATAAGGGTCATTAACATTAACATAAATTTTTAATACTCCAGGTGATTTCTATGTTGAGAAATTGCCTTCAATGTACACCATACATTTTCCCCGTCCCTTTGATTAATAACCACTACAACAGGGCAGTATTACTTTTGAACGACCTCAGAAAAATTGTAAATTCTCCAGGTCTCTGCAGCAAAATGAGAAGCCAATTTATGCACATACTAAGCAAGGTTTGGGGAACATTGTGTGAAAAAATCAGCTTTCTAGCGTTTTTGTGGTTGGAGAAATAAATTTTCAAAAATTGACCTTAGGGTGTCCGAAGACTTCGTACCCCCCCCGGTAATAAAGAAAGCCTCCAGAGGCTTCGGGACGCAAGATCGGCACTTGAAACCTGATAAATTGAGCGGCATGTCTTTGTGCCAATGTTGAGAGTAATGCTTAACAATATCCGGCAGAAGAGAGAAGAAGCAGCGAGAAAAGCGATAATTTCGTAGCTAGTAGAGCCAGAGCAGAGCGGGAAGTAAGAGGAGTTTGCTTAGCTAATCGATTGTTATTGGGACTCGTATATGGTGTGGCTTGAAGAACGTTGTCATTGGCAACGCAAAGCACCGTAAGTAGCCTGCTGATTAATGCACGGCCAACCAGGCAACAACCAGACTCTCCTTTTTTGTTTTCTATGTTGACAAAATGAAATATTGTACACTGTTTGTGATTTCAACATTGTTTTAAAATTTACTTATGCCCTTTCTGAAGGTTAATTTAAGTTACATAACATAACTTAATACTGCATTTCTAATACAGGACATAACGGAGTCCACTACATAACATAACTTAGTAGGCCAATTTTCTACTACATAACATAACGCATATCTTAGTCACTGAGTTATGTTATGTAAAAGAAATTTTTCTATTTTTGCTATAATCACTACCCCAGAGTGTTCTAATGGTAGTTTTTCTTGAATCTAATAATCTTAGGATGGGCTTACAGCAATTTTGAGCAGTTTTTTTTAGAAAGATATGTTATGTAAAAGACATTTATAAGGTACTGTTATGTGAGACACATGATCATGTGAAGTGGATAAGTAGCTCAATTCCCATCTTTAGGCTTAGTAACTGGTGTGGACTCAGTTGGTAGTATAGAATATGTTTTGACATAGGCTAAGTTTTAGGCTAACCTTTTTGTGGTAGGCTTATATTTCATGTTTGACTTAGTTAGTCTTAGTGTAAGCTTCTGGCATATGACTAGTCCAAGGCATATGCTTGGTCCGGCCTATGACTGGGCTTAGTTATGCAGTCTACTGAGCTATGTAACATGCTGTTTAGGCTCAGGCGTAGTCATCTAGTCATGCCCAATTAAGTTATGTTATGTAATGAAGACTGGATCGAACTGTCAGAGCTCCGAGGAAATGTTCTGCTCGCCCACAGAAGAGGTACAGCTTGCCCTGGAGTTTATCAGGGGCTTCTGTGGGCAGTCGGAAAACTTGGGGGAGAGTGGTCTAACTTCGTGAGCTTCGAGGGAATGGTCGCAGCGGTTGGCGAGTGGGTTCACTTCGTTGGGTCCCAGCTGCTACGCCAAGGCTCAATCGCGACGCAGCAAGGCCAGCTGTTCAGTACCGGGTCGGCTGATGTTTAGGCGGGTTTTGATACCAGACGCAATTAACAAGGAGACAATCCGTTGATGATTCTTTTGTTTGATTCCTAATTTGTTTTGAATTAAATTTTCTTGATAATACAGTAATTAAATGCTTTACATAGTAAAGTTTTGGTAGTTAGTTATATGCCTATTTTTGTCCATTTATCTATGACAGACATACGTTTCTTCCTGTCTTAAATTTGCGACGCACTGGTGGAGCTTTCTAACTTCAAGTGTATCACATAAGTATGCAGAGCGATTGCCTAATATAATTAGCTCGCCGGTTGGACCTAATTCAATATCAAATTTCAACTTTCTAGGTTACCGTGAGCTGAAATAAATTTTTAAATTTAGCCCTACGGAAAAGAACCCCACCTGTAAATGTAGTTTTAAACTTGGGCTCCAGGAAAGTAGATTTTGGAGCAAAAAGCGGTTGACTTTTGGTGATGGTACCAAAAAAGATAAAAAGAGCAAGTTACGGATAAATGATTATGCTGATTGTTCTATAGTATTGAGAAAGGCATGGATGAATAAAACTGGAAAGTGCAGAGCAGACACATCTCATCTTATTCACCAGCTGTGAATGTGATGAATGTGAAACAATAAGAACTGCAGCAAAACAAAGGGAGTTCATCAGTTTTCGCTTAACTCTGGCCTGAATCATACATTTGCTACTATTTATTTTGCAGAAAATTGATGCTTAGTTGCTAGCGAAAGTTATAATTCCTCGTTTTTAACAATGCTTGTGCTATTGATGCTGCTCTATGCGTTCTCAACTGCATTGGGCAGAGAAGAAGGTAAAAACTACATACTGTTCTTCTCCAGCATTAAAAATAATCAATGCTAAACGATTTTCGACAAAATAGTTTAGTTTTAGCATCTAGTTTCTTGTGCCTGAGAAATTGCAGAAAACTCCGCCCGGAATGCCTACGAAACCTGCAAAACATCAATGGGGCATTTTGTGGATAAGGACGGCTACTGCTATTGGCTAACCACCAATGAAAGGTTGTTTTTCTTTCAGCTAAGGATAGTTTTCTAACTTTTGTTTTGCATGCATCAGTATCTGGATGGAATCAGAAGCTGAGTGCAATAGAATGGGTGCCCACTTGGCCAGCTTTTCCAGTCTGGAAACCATGCATGCTGTGGCTAAGGTTTACCAATCGCTGCCCGACTAGGCCAGGTTTACCAAGCGCTGCACCTTGTCAGGCTTTCGAGGTTTCAAATACTCTTTGGGTTGGGGGAGTAAAAGGCATTGGATACATAGCCGAAGCCACACCCAACAAAGTCTCATCCGCCAACATGGACGGCTGGTTTTGGGTCGACGGAACGGGAAGTTAGCATTTTTGCGCGGCCGCAGGCCGCCTGCCGCGGAGGGCAGGGCAGTCAGAGCTCCGGAGGCCGGAGGGCATGGGTGCGGAGGCCCCAGAGCGTAGCCTAGCATACGAAGTATGCTAGGCGAAGCGTAGGGGCCGTAGCACCCGTGCCCGGAGGCCGGAGGAGCTCTGGCGCCCTGCCCGAAGCGGCGGGCGGCCAAGGCCAGCTTAAGCAGTTACCCCATTTTTGCGTCCGTCTGTCCGCATATATATATATATGTCTTTCCGGAGCCCGTACTCCGCGGTTTTTCAACGAAATTGGCTAATTTTTTGCATGAAGGTCCGACTGGGTGGTATCTCCAGGCCATTTTTTGGGCTTGACGTAATTTTGCGTTTTTCGCCCAAAACCCAAATTTTTGATGTTTCAAAGCACCAAAAATCATAAATCGCTGGGTTTTTAATGAAATCAGCTGATTTTTGGCAGGTACGTCCGTCGTGGTGATTTCTTGAAGCTGGCAAAAGGAAATTCCGAAATATTCATTATTTACCGATTTATGACCAAAAACCTAAAATCTTGATGTTTCAAAAATTTGAACATCCATAAATCCATGGGTTTTCAATGAAATCAGTTGAATTTTGGCATGTACGTCTGCCATGGTGATGTCTTGAAGTTGAGAACAGGGCTTTTTGAAAAATTTATTATTTCTTGATTTATAGTTATAAACCCAAAATCTTGATGTTTCAAAAATCCAAACCTCCATAAATCCTTGGTTTTTCAATAAAATCAGCTTAATTTTGGCAGGTACGTTTGTTGAGGCGGTATCTTGAAGCTGTTAAATGGAATTTACAAAGAATATTTATTATATTTTGATGTATGGCCCCAAAAAACTTAACTTGATATTGCAAGAATTCGACCAGCAAACTCAGCAAAATTTAGCAACGTAGCTTGAGCTTATTACTTGGAAAAAGGCCGCGCATCTTGGCGACAGCCGAGAATACCTTGTTTGCAATTCCTAATTTTCTGTTTTATTTTGTTTTCAATTCGGGTTTGGAAGTTATTGCATTCATTTATTCCATGCATTTAGCCCAATGCATGTGCAGTGATCGAAAAGCAACTGTGGTGGCCTACTGAGGAACCGAACAACTGCATCAGCTCCTATTGCGGTCAGGAGGGGGAGTTCTGCGCCAATCTCTACACCAGAATCAATCCTACGACATTGCCCACAGAAGGCGCACTGAATGACGCTAACTGCTTCATGTTTCAGTCGACAGGTCTTTGCAGCGTTAAGGTTCATCGCATAGCCAGTATGAATTGAAGATGGTTTTTCTTTAAGATTTCATCTAAGGGCGGCAACAAAGAGAACATGTAGGACAGCTCCAGGAACCAGTGCTATTGTTTGAGTCATTTGTGCCAACTGCTTTCCCAGCTGAAACCTCATGATCAGAGAAAATTGTGGCCAAGGCCGAACTTGAATGTCCCGTTCTGTACCACCCAGTCGCCTGATACTTCACTGCTGGGATTTAGCAGGAAGTTCTAAACCACAGGTAATATGTTTTCGAGAAAGTTCGTTTTTACGATTTGTGAAGTTTCTTGAATTACCTAGAAAGGTCTTAGACTAGCAGGGATGAGGTTGGCTGCAAACAATATGGTAAAAAGATTGTTTCACAATTGTCGAGCTTGATGTTGGTGTCCACAGAGAATCAAGTCCTGAGGAAGTAATGGCTCAAGAAGGCTGATCTTATCACGTAGCCTATGCTCTCACAAAGCAAAGGGGCGCTTTTTCAACTTGCATTCATTTTGTTCATTCATTGATTTTTGGTGACCTTCATTATTTTTCACATCGGCCCTGAAATTAAGTTTTTGTAAAAGTTAGTATGTTTAATCTGAACAGATCCCACCCACCAAGCCTGGCTGATCTGTGAGCTAGTAAAATTCAGTACTCAGCATTCAGCAACCACTGGTCCAATTTTCTCATTATTCATATCTGGTACTAACGGCAAGATAAATTGAACTTATTATCTCCCAAGATTCCACGGCCCCAAGCAAAGAACAAGGAACATAACTGCTACTTCTTCATAAAGGATTTCATAAACATAAAGGATTCTGCGAAACAACCAATCAATCAATCAACCTCCATTTTGTTCTAGCGCGGACTTTGATTTCATTCTTATCTCAAAGATATGAGGATCTTATTTTTAACTCAAAATAGAACAAACAAATTAAAGTTAAATTGAAATTAGCTAAATTAATGTTAACTATTGCTGGCATTTGCAATATTATCATTTTTCTCTTTTCAAATCACTTTTCAAATTTAACATGTTTTTTTCTGTAAGAGGCTAAAAATGATTTAGTAAAGTTCACAAATAACATCATTTAAGCAAAAATTTAAGACAAAATAAAAACTAGAATAATCAAAAAGACAAGTTTCCCGCCACAAATTGCCGCCTGCTTATGAATGATTTGTGGATTTTGTAGATGAACCAGTTAAAATTTTGACTCAAAATGGTTTATAATTTAAATCTAATTTTATCACAATTTCGTCACACCTTGTCTAGTTCTTTTTGATGATTGACAATTCATAAGCAGCTCATGCTGTAGCATTTTAGTCTTGTTCTTATTCAAGATATGAGGATCTTATTTTTAACTCAAAATCCAGATTTTGAGATTTTGATAGATTTTGATAGCGCACATACAGGGCCGGCTGCTAAAAAACAAGCATTTTTTTCAATCAACTATAACTCAATATGTACTAAATATTTTGAGATGAAAATGTGTCACCATAAACTTCTTATAGTTGTCCAATTTGTGCTAATTGTTAGGGTCAAACGGATTTACTGCAATACATTTATGTCCATTTTTGTAATGTGAGTCAACATTTCAAAGCAAACCCAAGAAATCCTTGGAATTTATGTTCACAACCATATCTTTGCAATTTCGATTAGGCATTTCATGGAATAAAATTTCCGAATAGTGTATTTACAGGTGTATTAATATGTCTAATCCAAAAAAACTCAAAACAAATTGTGGCGTTTCCCAATCTGGTTTTGTTGACCTTGAGCCGATGGTGTGGGCGGAAGAGAGTTCTGCTCAGTCTTGTCTATAACCCCCTCCTGTCGTCCCCTACCTTTTCCCTGCTCGGTGACTGTCGACTAAAGAGATTCTCACTACGTTCCTGCTGTAATACACCACAGCATTTGGTACACAGAGAGCTTGGTTTGCTCGCTAAGCTGTACCCTCCGATCGACCACCTCTACAATACCCAACTTCCGCCCACTGCGCCTCTTCTACAACTTCAGCCTTTGATCTTGCCGCCTAACGATGGCTTTCAAGTAAAACTGCTCAAGTCACCGATCTACTGCGACAGGATAGCGAACCAAAACCAGCCGCCAATCGACTGCCTTTTGCTTTGCTGCCAGACAAGCTCGCCTGCAGCGACAGAGCTTCACTCAGCCATGGCCGGCTTTGTGAATTTTGATTCGATGACATCTGCAACTATGCTGCCAGGAATTGAAAATTGACTTTGAGTCTATTTTCAATATCTGCTCTTCACCAGCAACATCGCAGCTCCAAGTTTCACGCTATCCTTGAACGGATATTGCAAAACTCTCCACGTCATTGATGACATCAATCAAAGTCATTGCCACCGACTTCGCTGCAACTGGCCCGAAAATGAACTGGAAGTTCCTTTTCGAAACAAGCACATCTCCAATGATTTCACTCTATCCTTTTGGATTTTGCGAAATCATTCTATGCAGGCAAGAGACAAGAGATGACATCGCTGCTTGGGCATCGAAAATTCAGGTATTGCCAAGCCCCCGGATAGCCTCCCCCGGGGAGGCAGTTTTCTACCTACCCCGGGGGGTCAATTTTCTAACCCCCCGGGGGGGTCAGTTTTCTTACCCTCTCGGGGGGTTAGTGATTTTTCATTGGGTGGTGATTTCAAAATCCAGCGACAATTAGGATCATGCGAGCAGTGCTCTGTTGTGTATTTAGTTGTTCGTTTAAAAATTTTAAATAAATGGCCCAGAATGGTGAATTTTCAATCTTCCATGAATTTTAACCATTTCCACAAGTTTCAAGAGTTTCAAGTTAAATATTGAAAATGGTAACTAAGCGAATTTTCAACATTTTTAGCTCCAATTTTTCATTTTTGTTTAAGAGAATGATGGTAAAACCATTTACAATTAAAAAACACATATATATAGGGATTTTGAGTATTTAAAATTAAATGTTGAAAATAGATAACTTTCTTTTTCAACATTAATAAAATAAATGCTGACAATTAAGCTTTAAGATAACTTTTAACTTCTTAACTAAGCTCTCAAGACAACTTTTGCTTTTTTATTGGGTCACCCTGTCAGTATGTGGTCTACCTGTGTATACGGCTGTATCATGTGGTTTACCATCTCCTATTCAATCTGAAGGCAAATAGATTGGATGGCAATAGTTTTAGACATGTATAGTGGCTTATCTATCTCCACACACCATGCTTTCACTCGTCCTACACTGTGTCAAAGTTTTATCAACTAGGGGACGAGTGAGACCAGGAAGTGTGTGGATACGTAAATCACTATAGTAGGTCATGTCTTGGAGGGACTTCGTTGGGAGGGGGGGTCACCCTCCATGGGAACTCTCATGGAGGGAAACTAGTTGTCAGCCAAACAGTCCCATAGTAGACCACATTTCATGGGCAAGGGTAGGTAGGGTAGATAGACCACGTACCGAAACGACGCCGAATGGGCTGCAGCTCAAGCGGGAAAGCTTAGGATTCGCCAGTTCAGCAGCTGTGGTGCTGAGATGAGAGACAGCGGTGTTAGCAATGTGGTTGATGGCAAGGTGGTGGCAACAAAGCAAAAGCAGCAGCAGCCTGCATCTCCCGAAAGTGGCTAAATTTATGAAAGGTTTGAAATTTATGGGAGATTGAAAATTCACCATTCTGGGCCATTTATTTAAAAATTTTAAACAAACAACTAAATACACAACAGAGCACTGCTCGCATGATCCTAATTGTCGCTGGATTTTGAAATTACCACCCAATGAAAAATCACTAACCCCCCGAGAGGGTAAGAAAACTGACCCCCCCGGGGGGTTAGAAAATTGACCCCCCGGGGGAGGTAGAAAACTGCCTCCCCGGGGGAGGCTATCCGGGGGCTTGGCAATGCCTCCGAAAATTTACTGCAAAGTTTCTTTTCATGCCGCCTACACAAGCACCATCAATGGCAATTTCATTATCCTTGAACGGATTCTGAAATTCCCTGCAGCTGCAGTGAGATAGTGCGATTGTAGTTAGATTGTAGTGCGATTGTAGTTAGACGATGCTCTCTCTGCCCACAATATTTCATGCAATATTAGGCTCGGCTGAAACTGTCAGGTCTGGTGACATCGCAGCAGATACTCCAAGGACTATAGCATCCTGTTGGTCTTCCTGCCATCCTACGCAGCCAAAGCCAAGTAGTGTGTCAGCATTGGCGCTAGTTTCCTGTCATTCCAGAAGTTCCACTTTTAGTTGAAGAAAGTGCGTCTTGCCCAACAGTTATATACCGTAGACCTCAATTGCCCAGAATTGTCAGTCTTGCGTATTGATTTGAGGTCCTAAACCAGGGCATCGAAGACAAGAGGTTCGCACTCTCAACGCCACTTAAATGTAGCGAATATTAGCTAACAGAAGCAGAAGCTAACAGAAGCCATAAAAAAGCAGTGACAATAGCATGCATTCCAAACAGGCATTGTGGTGGCGAGCAACTTCAAACTTCATGTTTCTATATATGCTACAAAGGGCAAAAGCTTGAGGGTGTGCATTTAGCTAGAAAGTGACCTATAAGTTGGTGGAAAAACTTGCTGGCTTTAGCTTACTCTAAGGCACTAAGGGACACTATGCTAGAATGACAGTCTTGATAAAGCTAAAAGTTCTAACTGCTGCTTTTGACGGAGCACGAAAGAATAAGCCAGGATTTTACAGAATTATTTGGACTTGGGGGCGCTTCATGGAAAGGTTTAGCCCGAACGCTTTAGATATTTGGCCAATCTGTGAATATTAAAACAGTGAATACAAATGATGTCATACTTGCGTAAATGCTACCCTTCAAAGGCTGAAAATAATTCGTTTTTTGACCGCGGAGCGGCCCGAAGGGCCGCTCCGCGGTCTATAGAGGTTACTCAACTTTTGTCCTCATGTGTATATATGTATATATGTATATATGTATGTCTGGAAATGCTGGGAACGGGCGAATTCTCAACGGATTTGGACAAACTTTTTTTTTCCTGAAAGGTAATGAGATTTTAGGAAGATCTGGAGGGGTAGACCCGGAATTTGAACTTTTGAAACATTACTTTTTTGGGTAGAAAGGTTGAAAATTTGGGTATGCTGTAAAAGGCTCAATTCTCAACGGATTGGGACAAACTTTTTTTTTCCTGAAAG
Organism: Ptycholaimellus sp. GST1_10; assembly: GCA_030248095.1. Classification (NCBI taxonomy): domain Eukaryota; kingdom Metazoa; phylum Nematoda; class Chromadorea; order Chromadorida; family Chromadoridae; genus Ptycholaimellus; species Ptycholaimellus sp. GST1_10. The sequence continues at coordinate 35,178 of JASANA010010337.1, forward strand.
GTAATAAAATTTTAGGAAGATCTGGAGGGGTGGAACTGGTTTCCGAGCATTTGAAACATTACTTTTTTTGGGTAGAAAGTTTGAAAATTTGGGTATGCTGTAAGGCTCCCCATTTTTAATTTTAAATGCTGTAAAAGGCTCAATTCTCAACGGATATTGACAAACTTTTTTTTTCCTGAAAGGAAATAAAATTTGAGGAAGATCTGGAGAGGTTTGACAAGTCCCGGAGCATTTGAAACATAACTTTTTTAGGTAGAAAGGTTGAAAAATGGGGTATGTTGAGAGCTCCGCGGTCACCTATTGCGCTCTGCGCCATATACTTGTTATTGTTCATTTGCCGTTCAAAATTCACATTGCTCCCCCGCGCCAGCCTAATAACACAAAAGATACATTAAACAACTCACAACAAACTAAACATGACAGATGGAGATTGCAAGGCGGAACATGAGTATGGAGAGTAGCAGTTTAGAAATAAAACGCTTGCAGAGCTGGGAGTGAGCGAGTGGCTGTCCAATGGTGACAGGCAGCTGTGGTGGAGCGCAGTGCACCTGCACAGCCTGCGGAGCCTAGACGGACTCTGATTGCTTGCAGGCGGCTGAACTGCCTTTTTTGAGCCCTACCTTGGATGCTAATAGGGGCTGGAAGAGCAAAGGTTGGCTAGAGTACGGCGATGTTTTGGATTGCTTTGCGTTTCGATTTGACAACATCGTCCAACTCTAGCCAACCCTTGCTCTTCCAGCCCCTATTAGCATCCAAGGTTGGGCTCAAAAAAGGCAGATCAGCCAACAGTTGGGGCTGCAAGCAGCAGCCGATGTTTGAACTGCTAGCTAGGGGACGTGAAGCCAGCAGAGCGGCTAACAATTGAAAGCACTGAATGAACTGTCCAACTGAAGACTGCAATCCTATAGCATTGTTACATTGCATTGATACAAACTAAAACTTGTAAATTCACCGTCGAACTAGTCGAAGATTGAAAGCTCGTAGTAATGTTGGTAGTTTGTGGTAAAAGTGAAACATACCGGCAAAGAGTATACCGATTAGACGCAATGCTTATGGTATGAGGCTAGCCTCCCAACTAGACGAAGTAGCAATCTCTGGTTTTGCACTGATGGTTGGAGAACATCCGGAGTTGGTCTGGATCACCTCTGCTTTTTTAACTAATGTCGTTGGATATTCCCCGTTCAAAATGGAGGATAGCCTCTGTTTTTTATTAAAGTATAAACAAACGACCATAAGAACAAGCAAGTGGTCCACTGAGCAGAGGAGACCATCAGTATTGAATGGCCTCAGACCGTAAGTATTGACCACCAGCCCCAGGGGCCTCACACCGCTCTGGCCCTGGATAGGCACGGGCACGGGCCCAGCTCACAACAAACCCTCTGCACACTCGGTCTGCATATGTTTCAAGCAGTGCATAGATTTACATGCTGAAGTCAAAGAAGCGATATGGAAGAAATTTTCAAGCCGAGGAAAGCAATTGTCGAAGAAATTTCCGTTTCCATCTTCGACACCGAAACCCAAATTGTTCCACAATTGGACCTTCCAAAATCTCAAGAGGCAATGGCCGATAGGGATGAAAAAGGAGCGGGTCAAACCCCCAGGTTTGCATTCTTGGCCTGGAGGGTGGCGAGCTCTGTGTTCTTGGCCTTAAGGTATTTGTTGGCCCTTTCCATGCTTCTTGTAGAAAAATGAACTAACAAACTTGATATCACATGTCGTAATATGCTTTGCTTTTGCTGTTGTGATATACTTTGCATTGCACTTTGCTTTTACCACCTTCGAAGTCAATACAAATCGGGTTTACTACGCTGCAATTCGTTCAAGTGCTGTCTGTGAAACATCCGGTTCTAGTGGCCAAGTGGCAGATACGCCTTCTCAGTTCAGAGGATTGAGGCAAGCATCCACAGCTCATTCATGCTCAAGATCCAATATTCGACAACAATACACTTGTTGCCGATTGTCAGCTCTTGTACAGCACTTAGTCACCGATTGTCATTCAACCTTCATTGCCCTCACATCATACACCATCAAATTCTACAGTAATTGGTTTGAATGCGTTTCAGCTTTTCTAATGCTATCTATGAAACATCTGAGCCTTGAGCCTGTGTCAGCTGCAGAATACAAGTGAGCGCGAGTAAAGAGGGGGATAAGCTGAAGCTGAGCCTTGCGTTGCTTGTCGTAGGTGAGCTCAAGATTGGACCATTCCTTCTCCAGCTTCTCCTCGATCGCTTCTCCGCCTCCACCTTACGACGCCCCAGCCCCGCTGCGTCCAGCACACTCACACACCGACTCAGGTTATGTGACCTAGACATTTCTTTTCAAGGATATTGAGGCTTGTTATGAGGAATATTAGGCATATTAGGAGGCTCAGCCAGCTGCTGGGTGAACGGATGATTCGGGCAGCCCGTTACCGGCTCCGTCTTCAGTGGCTACCATGCCGGGGACTCTTCTGCTGCTGGACAGGGACTAATTGCTCACTCACCTCTCCTTCCTACCTTCCTTATGCACCTGAGCAATTGCTATGGCCTGAGCAAAAGCCCTGCACCTGGGGAATAAAAGTGTCTTGGGACTGAAATCCGTAGTAGGTGATCATGCATGGCTTCAGAAGGAAGCAGGTTGTGCCTGCAAGATTGACAGGGGCTGGCAGTGGAGACTGGATCATTTTGCAAGCAAAGCTAAGAAAGGGCAAAGACTGTGTTCTTTGACAGGGCCGATAGCACCTCATCACGACTGAGGTTTGAGACCATACGTGCCCCCCCGAAGCCACCAACCAACTTTTTGTCTGGGACCCCGACAACCCCCCGACCCCCCCAGTCCTGACAACTAACCAACTTTTCCAAGATTCTACCAACCAACCAACTATCCTGGTAACAACCCACCCCAGGGCCCTCGGTCCTTCCAAGCAAGCCTGTTTTTCCCAAGCAAGTCAAAGAAGGAAAATGCATCTGACTAATATGCATAAATATAACCAGCATTGCCAAAGCAGGGCACATTGTCTTTGAAAGAGCAACTAAGATATCCTTGATATCTCTTACAGGTGCTGGACACTCTTTCAATGCCCTTTTCAGCATCCAGGAAATTCTTTTCCGCATAACAATATTTTACATAGACGCGAAGGGCGCTCGCCCGGAAGAAGTCCTGAGCAAGAAAGAAGTCACTTGTTGCATTTTTCCTCAGCTCTTCCCTCAGTGATATGGTGACGAGAACTTGACGCATATGTAGACTCCGCTTCACCAACCGGAGTAGGAGCGTGTCTGCCCTGCCCCTTGCACAGCTGCGCTGCCTTAGGTATCCACTGCTCAGCAGTCTGATGTTTCTGGGAAGGGTATACGCTGTCAAGGGTTGATTGGGTGGTTGATTTGAACGTGCATATGGCAGGAGTATTGAAGACCGTTGGTCAGTCAGCTTGAGCTGCAAACACGAAATACAAACAGCAAAGCCGGGAAATGGAAATTAACTTTACGGTTCTGTATTATATTTCCAAAGCTTCAGTTTGATTTATTGGTACCGGGGGATAGCTGCGTGGTGCTGCATCAAAAGTCTGGCCCAACCCAGTGATAGCTGTCTGGAATGCAATTCTTCAACATATTCTTCTTGCAAAAAGGCATGTATTTTTGGAGTACCTGAAATCCCCAGAGTCTCCGCTCCAATAGCTTCATCAGCTGCTTACAAATGTTCTCCGAGTTTGGCCTCTTTTTGTACTCCTAAGTGCTGGAGTAAAGAAAGAAAGAAAGAAAGAAAGAAAGAAAGAAAGAAAGAAAGAAAGAAAGAAAGAAAGAAAGAAAGAAAGAAAGAAAGAAAGAAAGAAAGAAAGACTGTTGGCCTCCAGCTGGCCTCAGCTGAGAACCAGCCGGCGAAGGCCGCATTGTACTCTGCCCCTTCTTTCCTACAGCAATGCCTGGAACCTGCCTATACTGCCATGTTTCGTCTGCAGGTTGGTTTTTCAGAAAATGATTCCTATTCTTTCTATGCTAACAAATCTATTCAAATTAATTGGTTAGTTTTCATGTTGTAGTTATTTACCATGACATTGATTGATTTATTGCTGAAAAAATCGCTGAAAATTGCTGAAAATTAATCATTGCTCAAGCAGATTTTGACTGAAATACCAAGCGTTACTCATTTACCGTGACATTGACAGTAAAAGAAAATAGCAATATTGCTGACTATTAATCATGGTGAGGGTAAGTGTGGCCGCTGAAACATCGGATTACGGGGTAGAGTTGGAGGGAAAATGACACCAGGTAAGACAATAGTATTCAACACAAACTTCACGTCCGTGATCGATGACACCTTCACGCCGTACGCAAAGGTTCCTTCAGAATCACCTCTTTCCGAATGGAGCAAAGCGAAGAATGGGCACTGTGAATGTTAACAGGCTAAAACCTGCGTCGCTTTCGGCTGACCAGGATCTGGAGAGGGAAGCAGGAGACCCAGTGGTCCTGGAGGGTCTTTGTGGAAGTGGTGAAGGACAATGCCCATCAACACCACTAGCGAATGGAAGAAGTTGTGTTTGAACCATGCCGTCGATGTACTTTCCCCGTCCTTGTTGCTCAACCATCCTCCATCTATCTTTGCTTATTTCCGGAATTCTCCTCCCAGAACAAGGTATTCTCAGCTGTCGCCAAGAGATGTGCGGCCTTGCTGCAAGACTCATGATAGAAGCCATTCGGAGTGTAGGTGTAAACCTGAAGCAAAAAATCTGTTGTAGGAGGCGTGATCGCTGCCAAAGTGGGCAGGAACGATCCAGTGTTGTCGGTTGGGTAGGAGTGGAGGCTGGGTGGCTCTTGTGGGAACACACAAAGCCCACGGATCTTTTCATAGGAGGTCTATCGCTCCATGAACAGTGCCAGTAGATATTCCGTGAATTCTGACATTTTGAGGTTTCAAGCATTTTTTAAACTGAGATTACCGAAAGATTAGGTTTCGGCTGGCCTAGCGTTGTTTTTATTCTCCCCCCAAAGCCCCACAAAGCATGAGCCTAATCAACCTAAACTAATCAGCCCTCAACCGGTCATACCTTATCCAACTGGCAGCCACATTATGCATTTAGTTGGCTCAAAGTTTCAGACTTATCCCAACTACGATATATAAAAAAAGCAGTCAAATGCAAATCAAATGTGTTCGCCTCCAACTGAACTTTTTAGAGCTCTCTCAACAAATGAACAATCTTCAGTTTCAGATCGATCTATTTCGCGTCCCTCTCGTTTCCCACCATTTCTGAATAAGCTCTATAAAAAGCAGTCAAGTCCACGTCAAATATTTTCGTCTTTGACTACAAATTTTTTACAAATCTCTCAACTCTTGATCAATCTGCAGTTACAGTTGGTCGATTTCACGCCCCTCTTTCCTTTCGCTATCTCAATGGCACTGTCTGCTGTTCCGGCAGGAGCAAATTTCAGGGAACACCTGCACTGACGGAAGGAGGGGAACTTGTAGTGCCCAACATACGTGTCCCTACTAAAAAACGAACCCCCCCCCCCGGAGTTGGGCGATTTTACCCCCCCCCCCCCCCCCCACCCCCACCCCCCCCCCCCCCGGTCGGGTTTTCCCAGGTCAAAGTTGGTTGGTTGGTGCGGGGGCCCCACCCGACCCCCCCCGGGGGCCCCCACCCCCCACCGGTGGGGGTTATTTGTGGGTTGGCCAAAGTTGGTTGATTACTTGGAGCAATGAGAAAATTTTGCAATATATTGGTGAACTTATAGAAAAAGTATTCGTAAAAACCTCAATTGAGAGCTAACCTTGCGCTAGCAAGGAAAATTTTTCATATTCACCAGAAAAACAAGTAATTTTCTTATAAAATTTTCAAAAAATTGGTTGGTTGGAAGGACCGGGGGCCCCAGGGGGGGTACCTTCCAGCCAAGTTGGTTGGTTGGTCAAGTAGGTCCTGAAAATGTTGGTTGGTTGCTTGGGACCGGGGGGGGGTCGGGGGGGGGGTCCCAGACCAAAAGTTGGTTGGTTGCTCCGGGGGGGGGGGGGGCGGGGGGGGGGGGGGGGGGGGGGGGGTCGGGTCACGTATGGTGCCCAAAGATGCACCGGCTCCTCTCTCGCCCATCCTACCTGCCAACAGACCACTTTTCCAGATGGCTATACGGGGCGACTGCGAGAGCTGGGTCTGGATTCACTAAAAAGGAGACGCATCATAGCCGACCTGCTACTAATCCACAGTTGCTTCCGAACTTGCATCCTCCGCTCGCACCCTCCTGAGGCCCCCTCCCCCACAGAGCAAGAATCCTGGCATGGGCTTCCTATCTATTTCCCATTCATCCATTCCCGCCTACGAGGAAGCCACCACTTCTGCCCAGCCGTCAGAGGCAGGGTGGAGGAGCGGGATCGCTGGCCGGGGAGGGTGGCAGGATGGTGGAGGGGCCTATCGGCCAAGGAAGCAAAGGGCGGGCGTGGGGCCTTCCAGGGCGCCATACGGGCCATCCTAGACGCCGACCCCAGCAACTCCACCTAGCCAGCAATGATCCTCTGTCGCTGATTTCCCCCTAAATTCTGTGCACCTTGTTCATGTTACAGTTACCTCCCGTTTTTACGGTTGAAAAGAAAAAGAAAAAACTATCCCTGGATTATGCCTAATAAAATGATCAACTAAGGATAGGCCAAAACCTGGGGCCAAAAAACTTCAACTGGAGCAAAAGTTAGGACGCCTAGATGACGGCTACAATCTTTACAATCGGCTAGCGGTGCAAGGCTAAAATTTTAGGAATTTTTGCCAACATCATATTTTGCTTCACAGGGGAAGTTTTCGAATAAATAAAAATTGGTGCTCTTATAGTATGCGATCTACCAGCAAATTGCGATCTACCCGTGATCTACCATTGCTTAAGCATCTTATGCGTTAATGACGTTTTTTAACTGATGAATTAGCATCACCCCCAAGATATGACCACTTATAGTGACTTCCCTATCCCCACACACCCTGCTCTCACTCGTCCCCTAGTTGATAAGACTTCGACACAGTATAGGATGGGTGAAAGCACGATGTGTGGGGATATGTAAACAAACTGGTAAACCAATGCAGAAATTAAGATGAAGTAATTAAATCTACTTGTAACTAGTAGCTCATAGTTCTGCTATCGCCTGTTATTAGATAAACATGATGGTAGATCGCACACTATAAGAGAAACATGATGGTAGATCGCACACTATAATAGAAACATGACGGTAGATCGCATACTATAAGAGCACCTAAAAATTATTAATTGAAAAAGAAAGTTGCGCATCTTTTTTGCAATCACACGGGCTTGGCCAGGCGTCGGCCAGACGCATGTTTTGATTATTTCTGCTGGCGATAACCGCAGTAAAACTAGATCGAGTAACACTGAGTAACACTGGATTGAGTAACACCGAGCCAAGAATGCCCATAAGCTGCATTTAAAACTGCTTTATGGGTACAGAGTTCTAGGTTTCAGCTCCAATGTTTACATACTGCTGGAGGACTCCGTCACTAGCTGTTCTTTTAGGGCTAGGCTGGGTCGGACAGAGTATGCAGGTAAAAAGAAGGCTTTGCCTGGAGGGTGAAGTTGGATGGAGCTGCTGCAGTCGTCGTCTAGGGGCAATCCGGTGCCACATATCCACAGCTCCTCTACAAACCTAGCTAGCCTTTTGCTCAAACCTTCAACAACTCGACTTCCCCTTATTCACCCGAGCTCTGCTTTCCACCCAGTGGCTCAATGTTTCAAACTTATCATCAATAACCGTTACTAAGTCAATGTCACAATGGTGAAACATCAACACAAAGTAACCCACAGAAAAGCCACATGGAGCACCCAGGGTCGAGATAAACATCATCATTTAGACTAACCTGAGCGCAATGCTTGCTTTTTCGAAAGAGCATGATTCCACGGCTGCTGTGTCTTCCCTCATCTCTTACTTCTTGAGGGGAAGAAAGCTGGGCAACTGAGATGAGTGTCGGTGCGCGAATCAGGAACTGAAGGAGTCGGTCTGGTAGGGGCTGCAGGAGCTGGGCTGGTAGCAGTTGCTACCGGGGGGGAACGAAGTCTTCGCGGTTTTTAATATACTATCCATTAACTCTGCACAGGTTTATGGTAGAACGATAAAAACTGGTACAGAGGCACACCCAATAGTGGACGATGTACCCCTATAATCTTGTGGCAAAATATTAATTATAGAGTTCTCGGCGCTGAATTGAAAAATTGGTGCAGTTTGTATGTTAAAACATAGGGTATGGAATTTATGAAATGGAGTGATTTTACAAATTTTGACTGCCACAGAGTTAATAATTATTTTAATTACTCGCCGTTTTAGGTCATCATACAGTATATCTAGGACTAAATTGTGGCCAAGTTTGGTCGAAATATATGCACCCATTCTTGAGCAAAATATGAAAAACTGTCCGCGAAGACTTCGTTCCCCCCCCCCCCCCGGTAATGCAAGCCTTCACCAGACTCCGCCAGGCCAGCTCGAGAGTTTCAGTTGAATGGTGCCCCAGAATCCCCCAGGTTCACCACCCATGGGTTCTGCAATCGCTTCACCTATCTACCCTCCCTTCTCCTGCTAGCCATTGTAAGCGCCTTGGCTGAGGCTACTCGCACCTCTCATGTTTCACCGGTAACACAAATAAAAGTCATAAACTGTGCCCACCAATCCTTGTAAAGCGGAAGAAATTGATTGAATTTATGCGAGATGAAGCTGAAATGCTGGTACAAAGATGCCAAGGTTAGAAGCGACATGTTCTTTTGCCGTTCAGCAAATTGATGCCATCATCAGTAACACACTGCTGAGCTGCTTTCCAAGGTAATCTCAGTAGAACTTCTTACACTTAGCATTGACAAAGTCTAGCAGAGACTTTTAAAACCATGGTCTTTTCAGAATTCAAATCTTGCAGGAAACTAACAGTCCTTTCAAATACTTTCCATTGGAGCTAAAATTCAGAATCTCCAAAACGTTTCTGCATTATTTCATAACTAACAAATATCGTTTCTGCATAATTTCAAACAAAAATTCGATCCCACAAAGATTTATTTCCAGGAATTAGGAAGGTGCAAACGAAGATACTGTGAGGGACGCGTGGTGTTGCTTCTGTGGCAAGGGCAGCTCTTCCGAGCGATAGGCTTTACTGGATGGAAAGTGGACTGAATAGAGGATAGGAAGAGGAGGCAGCAGCGATCACCGCAGTCAACACAAACGTAGACATAGCATCCACTGGGCTGAATCATGGCGGTGACGCAGCAGCCGCCGAGGCTCTTCACGTGCTCCTCGGCCACCAAGTAGCCCGAGACGCTCGACCTTGGCTCTTCCTCGCACCTCACACCCCCCCACCAGCTCTCACTTATATGTGAGGTGAGGGACAGGATTTGGTGCAGGCCTTAGCCTCGGGCGGTCCCCAGTGGTCTCCGATTTACTGTCGGGGGCCTCTGGGTTCCGTCTGGAGGAAGGAGCCGTAGGTGCCACTGCTCGTTCGCATTGGACAGGACCAGAACTAGATTGCTTAGAGCTTTTAGTGCTCTTCATCTTCAGCACCAGTCCTTCTCGACTGGTACCCGGACCCTTGCCGCCGACGGGCTTTGCTTTCCCTAGCGCAGTGCTTTTGTCACTGGCCGTTGAGGTGCCTGCCTTCTGCGCTGTCGACTCAGCTTTATTACTGGTCGTAGCAGTCGGAGCCTCCTTGGCAGGCGCTGGAATAGTGTGCCCCATAGGCAGTTCTGCTATGGGATCTGGCCAAGGTAGCGCAGCCGACAAGGTGGCCACAGGAGCAGGCAATGGCAACACTGCCCTAGGCGCCGGCAATGGCTGGGCAGCCGCAGGAGCCGGGAGGGGCAGTGCCATGCCTGGAATGGGTGCGCCGACATTTTCTTCGTCGTCATCGTCCTCATACTGCACAACCAATCCGGGTGGCATTTCTATGTGCAGCTTTAGCTGGTCTAAGTGCACCCATTTGGTCACTTGAGGTTCGCCCACAACTCTTACTATATGAGCATTGGAGCCTTTTATCTCCATAATCCGCCAAAGAGCGCTCCAGCGAGGCTCAAACTTGTTCCTTACGAACACTTTGTAGTACACCAGCTCTCCAGCTTTTAACACTGAGGGCCTCGCTGAACGGTCATATCGTTCGCGATATGCTGCTTGTTGTGCAGCAGTGCGCTCTCGCATTAGCTTTTGCACTAATCTCAGGTTCTCTCTGGCAGTTAGCAAGTAATCTCGCTGGTTCACCGGATAATCCATCCGAGAATACTCCAACCCAGGTGGTAGGGGTAGCTGGCAATCTGTACCAAACAGAGCATGGTAAGGGGTATCGCCTATGACCTTGCAGAAGCTAGCATTGTATGCAAATACCGCATACGGCAGGAAATCCAACCACTTTGAAGGGTTAGCATGGCAATATTTAGTCAATATCAGAGCCAAACTCTTATTGAATTGCTCACATTTTCCATTCCCTTGTGGATGGTAAGCTGAAGTTTGGATCTTTGCTGTTCCAATCAGATCTGTCAAATGTTTGACCAAAGACAAGGTAAACTGCATTCCTCTATTGGTCAACCATCTGCTAGGCTTCCCGTGTATCAATACTACTTCTGATACTACAATGCCTGCTACAGTCTTGGCTAGCATATCTTTCATCGGCTTAGCAATGGCATAATTGCTAAAGATATCAGTTATCGTTAATATGTAACGATGACTTCGCACTGCAGGATTGATAGGCCCCACAATGTCGGAAGCTATTAATTCCCAAGGTCTTGTGGCTACCACAGACCGCAGCTTTTCCCTGCCCCCATAGTTGGCTGGGTTGCTGACCTGGCAATCTTTGCAAGCTGCACAGAAGGCTTTTATGTCCTTCACCATATTTTCCCAAAAGAACTTTTTCTTTATGTTCTGATAGCAGCGCAAATATGCAAAGTGTCCGCTAAATATTCCCGAATGAAATGTCTTCAGGATAAATGGAACAACAGATCTAGGGGCGTATAACCGACCCTCCACCCCTCCCCCATCAAGGAAGACTAGATCGTCTTCGATGAAATAGAGGTGGCTCTGGCTGATTATTTTCGTCGCCAGATCATAGTCTTCTGGAACTGTTCCATTTGACAAGTAATCCTTCATTCCTTTGCAAAAATTATCTGTTTTTTGTGCTTTGCGGATATTTGTGCAAATTTGCTGTTGAGTTTCCTTCAACGGCTCATCCTGAGTTGAAATTTCGGCCAATCTTGCCTCAAGTTTTTTTCCATCTTCACCAAAAATTGCGAATTCTGGTGAAAAAGTCACATTTTTTTGTGAGTTTTCTGAATTTTCCAGAATTTTTTCTGGGCTTCTAACTTGTTTGTGGCATTTTCCACAAATTTTCCTTTGTTCCGCACATTTTTTTCCACATTTGTGACAAATTTTTTGACTTTGCTCTAATTTTGCAGAGCATTTTTCACAAAACTTAAATTTTGTGAGATTTTCAGTTTCCCCACAATTTTCACAAATTTTTTTTGAAATCAAAGCAGAATTTTTTCCTGCTTTTGCCGTAGCTTTGTACAAATCTGAATTCATACCCGGAAATGGTTGGGGTAATTCTTCATACATTCTTGATAAAGCATTGGCGGCAGTATTGTCGCAGCCTTTTTTGTAGTGTAATTGCGGCTGATAATCACATATTTTTAATGCCCATCTATTCAAGATAGCATTTGCCGTAAAATTATTTGTCATATATTCTAACGGTTTATGATCCGTTTCTATGATAATAGCTGGATGACCATAAATTATGGTTTTCCACCTATTCAAAGCGAACAAAATTGCTGCCGCTTCCAATTTTACTATTGGATAATGCCTCTCTGCATCGTTCAAAGTACGACTGGCATAAGCAATGACTTTTTCATTGTCCTGATTGTCATTTTGCGACAAAATTGCTCCCATACCTGTTAGTGAAGCATCAGACCTTATGATAAAGGGCCTTTTTGGGTCCAAACTTGGAAACGCCAGAACCGGCGGTGAAGACAGCGCTGTTTTTAACACCACGAAAGCCTCTTCCTGGCTGTCTTCCCATCTATATTTTATGCCCTTTTTTAACAAGGCGTAAAGCGGTTCTGCGATTGTTGCAAAATCTTTCACAAATTTGTGATAATAACAACATAAGCCTAAAAATCTTTGTAAGGCTTTCACCAATGCTGGACGCACATAATTTCTGATGGCCTCAACTTTTGTATCATCTACTCGGCTCCCGTTTTTTGAAATTATATGCCCTAAATATTTGACTTCATCTTTCAAAAACTCGCATTTTCGCAGTTTGCATTTTAATTTAGCTTCGCGTAGCCGCTTTAGTGTTTCTTCTAAAGCTGTCAAAAGTTCGTCAAATGTTTTTCCAGCGACAAGCAAGTCATCTATGTAGACCCAAACATTCTTCCACAGCAAATCTTTCATCACTGTCTGCATCAACCTTTGGAAGGTCGACACTGCGTTGCAAGCCCCCATTGGCAGGCGCAAATAATGGAACAGGCCAACGTGCGTTCAAAAAGCAGTGAATTTTTTGTCACTTTCCCGCATTTTTAGCTGGAAATATCCTGCCTGTAAATCCATAGCAACAAAAAATTTCATTCCGGTCAATGTTGACAGAATGTAATCTGCACTTGGCAAATTATAAATGTCCTTCACCGTTTTTGAATTCAAATGGCGATAATCATGAACAATTCTGTCTGATTTGTCTGGTTTTGGGACCAAAACAACAGCACTTGAATACGATGAATCACTCGGCTCGATTGCTCCTTGTTTAAGAAGCTCCGTTACTTTTGCTTCTACAGCCACTCTTTTTGCCAGAGCAATAGGTCTACTTTTGTCGAACGGTGTATAATCCGTCAACTCTATCTTGTGTTCCACAAGATCACAACCTCCTATGTCATAATCATCTTGTCCAAAACAGTCTTGGTATTGTAATATTAATTTTAAAATCGCTTTTTTATAATTATTTGGCGTTTTTTCTGAACCAATTTTCACTTTTGTGCGAATATTTTCTAGGTGAACTCTTAGCGGAACTCTTTTCTCGAGCTCTTCTACGGCCGCGCCTTCCTGAACGCCCGAAAGACTTGCTTCCCAGCCATCCGCCGGTAGCTTTGTGACCTTCCAGAATTCCTCTAAGCCAATTGCTCCGCACCCTATGTTGGTGCCAGATGTGCCCTTGTCATTTGACTCCAGGACATCTATTCTAGGAATTTTCACCCTAGGACATTTAAATCCAGATTTTCTCAATCCAAAAACAGTAGCATTTCCTACATTTTTCAGTTTTTTGGAGTTTTTTATGTCATTTCTGACCTCCAAGTAACCCAATAGGCAGGTTTCTTTAATTGTCATGGTTTTTTCACCATAATTTTGAATAGGTACTGCAATTGTCCCATTTCTGCTCACAACTAATCCTGTTGCTGAGAAAAGATCTTTTTTCTCCCTTTTTTCTGGGTGAAATATGTACATCTGCCCATTTGGCAATTTTGTCACATTTGGTGCCAAATGTACCAAGGAAGTTTCACCTGGTGATAATTCTATAGGCTTTTTTGGAAAAACCTGCACATAACCTGATGCTATCTGCTTAATATCAGTTAAAACCTTGATTTCCTTATCCCTCACATTGATCTCTATTGGACCAATTTTCTTCAAAAAATCAACCCCCAATATGAGGTCATAAACTTTTGAAAAACTGTCAATGACAGAAAATGTCACTGGGACCTGGATGTCCAAGGTCATAATGTCCAAGGTTATTTGTCCATAGACTTTCAAGTTATGTCCCGATACGCTAACTATCGGTACCGGGCCATTTTTGTCAAGGCCTCCCTTGCAAATTCCTAATTTTGCCAAACTATTGTATGTGGCTTTGCTTAGACAAGACATTTCTGCACCGGTATCAAGCATGCCAGTGCCAAAACTTGAATTATTAAACCACACGCGCACAGTCGGGCGTGATTGTTGGTCAATTAAGCCAATTTCCATTTTTCTGGACATTTTATAATTTTTGAATTTCAACCAGATTTTGTTCCGTTTCTTCAGGAATCTGGGCCAAAGTTATACTTTTGCCTCCAGGCAAGCGCAATTCGCCTGTCCATCCGCTCAATTCTTTCACGAACTGTTCAGTTTCATCTGGAGAAAGCTTATTTAATGGCCTCATCTCCACCATTTCACACGGCTCATCGCTGTTGAGAGCTACTCTTCTGCCCGATACTTTTGTCGGTGTCCCTGACCTTGTAGGCAGCGGGGTACCCGGCTCTCTGCATCTCCAGCGAGCACACCTGCCACTAAGCCATTCCGCCCCCTGCGCCAGTCTTTTTCTCACCCAAGTCTCAGACTTCCGCACCCAAGCGACGTGTGGATTCTGCGGATTGTCATTAGCCCACCGCTTTATGTAAGCTAGCAAAACTTTTATTGCTATAAATGCACATAAAAGCACAAAGGCAAGGCCTAAAAATATGCTTATTATATTTATAAGCAATTGTTTAGGGCCAGAAATTAGAGTAGCCCACAGCCCTTGCGTTCCTTTGCCCACAGCTTCAAAAGTATGCACTATACTGCCCGTGCCGTTAGCCACTAGGCCGCCCAGTTTTCCGCCCGCCTCGGCAACTGATGCCAAGAACAGCTCCGGGTCAACCGCTTGGTAGCTGGCCTCTGCAGCCAACACTTGCAGCTGTGCTTTTATCGTTTGCGTTTGATGAACGACTGTCGCCAGCCCTTCCAGGCTGCTCAGATGCGACCACCGCTCCTCCGTAAATAATGAAGGTGCATCAAACAGAATTGGACTGCTTGGTAAAGCTAAACGTCGCTCCAAATCTAGGAGTTCTACCGCTACTTTTAAGCCTTTCCAGTTCCAGAAAGCTGTTTTTCCTTCGATGTCTTCACCATCTTGGAAATAGCCCTTCTGAGCATACAAACACTCTTTCTCCATGCCTACTTTTGAAAGTTCCCTTGTGCCGGGCACTAAAAACCATAATTTTTGTTGCCAAATTACGGGTAGCCTATCGTAACACTTGTTTTGGTAAGTATTATTCCATAAAATCTCAGCGTCCGTAATTTTGTGACACTTGTGAACTACAATCACGTCTCCTAATGAGCGTCCTATTATGTCCTGCCTTCCATATAAAGCACGGACTGCTAGCGTAGGCTCAATACTAGCCAACTGCCGTAACATATTCAGCGTTAACCGCTCAATTTGACAAAAATTCATCCATAAATTTTTGAACGAATCTTTTTGTTGCTCAAACATTTTCAAGCTCAAATAATTCAGACGAAAATTACTCTCATCTTGCTCAAGAGAATCATTTAATTCTTTCGATTGATTCACTATTTTTCCATAGTAGAAATTTATGTCTAACTCAGCATCCTCCCAATTTGGCGGTCCATTTATGACTGCTACAGCCAATTGTTTATGGCTTAACCACGAATGGTGTGGTAGGCAACCTTCATCCCAACTGCTACTTTCTCTATATTTCCGAGACAGTGAAGTGAGCTGGAATGCGGCCTGTAAGTCAGGTATCACAATGTAACTTTGGTCCACAAATTGGGCCTTGTACCGTCCATATTTTTTCCACGGACAGAAATGCAACAATTTGTCAGTTAAATTCCAAATGACAATGCCAAGATTATCTACAAGGCAAAATCCAGCCGAGGGTAAGCAGCCAGCAAGGTCGGCTAGCGGAGACAGGAGTTCGCCCTTTTCCGTCACTAGCACTTCAGATGCCTGCAAGAAGAAATTCTCAACTTCAGTGCAAACAATCTTGCAACAATATTTCCACTGCTTTTTTAGCGTTTTATTAGTTGAGAAAACATTTTTCCTATTTGAAATAATTTCTTATTTTTATAAGAAAACGGCTTTTTTGAAGCCTCCTGGCACTCTCTAAGCGACACAGTCCTTGGGACTTCCGCTATCTCAGTTATGCCCTTGGAATTCCAGAAACCCGTTTTTGTACAGATTTTCAACACAATTTTTGTGCATTTTACCACCTGCAATCGCACAGGTTGTTTGTTGCGAATATATAAATCAATTTCATTTTTCGAAATGTTTACCAATTTTTGCGGTAAGATTTTGCAAGCTTTAGTTCTAGGCAAAGCTATCAACTGTCCATGTGTGTCTTCGCCACACAAAACACTGTGTTTCCTTGTATCGCAGGCTCTACTTCCCCCCCAAAAAGGCTAACATGCCCCTCTGCGGTAGGGAGCAGGCCTATGGTTAAGCCAAGCAGCATATTTAGTGCCACTACCAAAGGTGTTAAGCCCCTTTTTGGGCTTGGGGATCTAGCAGAATCTGCTGAACCTTGTCTAGACGCCATCGCTCTTGCCGCCGGCCGAGAGGTGGCACTGGCGGCCCCCGCTGTCCCCGCGGCCCGGTGGCCGGAGTTTCCTTGGGACCTTGGCGGAGGGGCGAGGCTTTGCTGCGGCCCGTGGCCTGGCTGGATATTTGGGTGGGGGACTGGGTTCAAAGGTGGAGGCATTCGCACATTCACATTGTAACCAGGGGGGTACATTTGAGGCTGAGGCGGAGGCGGACATTCGTATCGCATGAAAGGTCCTGGCAAATACTGCTGGGCCTGGCCAGAATTTTGATTGTAGGACAACTGGCCATGGGGCGGCAGCAATTTGGGTGCTGGCCCTCCCAGCTCCATTTGTCCGGGCTCACAACCCCCCACTCCTACATCCGGACCTGCCAATTGGGCTGGCTCGAATCCAGGAGGATGGCTGACATGGGGTGGACGGTGGCTAATTTGGCCCCCCAGCCCAGGGCCCCCTTCCCCTGCATAGCGTCTCATTGGTGTGACGCGACGCAGAGGCGAAACTCCCGGGCTTACCCCCTTTGTGTTCTCAAACCACCTCTTTGTCGAGGGGCTCATATACCCATTCATGCGTCTCTTTTGCGAGCGCTTCTGCTGAGCCTCTTTTTTGGCCTCTCGCTCTGCTGCTTCCTCTTCTGGCAGAAGGGGCACTGGGGATGGCAAAAGGTTCCACAACCCTCCCCAGAGCTGCCTATTGATAGGTTCCCCTCTCCCATCAAAGAAGCAGTTGAAGACCTCCCCTGGAGTCCTATCTAATGGGACAAAAGCCTCAGGCAATTTTGCCAAAGCTGACCAGTCCAGATCTGGCTGGAATGCCGCTGGATTTTTCCAATCCTCTTCCGGCAACAATTGCGTGCTAAACGTATGCGCACATTGCAGCCAATCTGTCCTGCTCTCGCTCCCAACCTCTCATGGAGTGTTTGCTCCTGAAGCCTTGTCCAACTCTACCTCATTGCCTGATCTTTTCATGATCGGGTACTTCTCCCGTCCCTCTAAACAGGTGTAATTGACGAAGTCCAAAAACCCGTCCAATTTACCCTTCTGGTGCCCTTCTGGACCGAATAGGCAGTAGAGGAAAGCGTGCGGAGGCAAAATGGATGCCAAGTGATCAAAAGGATTTTTTCTCCTCGATAGCGCCACCAAAAACAGCGCGCCGCCCAGCTCCAGCACACCCAGTACTCCCAACTCTGTGCCTTCCAGGCCAATCACTCGAACCACCCACTTTCATACCACGCTGGCATTTCAGGCCAAAATTCCGCCTTGAAATGATTCACATACACCTTCCAGTTCAGTCGAGGCACACAACCGGACAATTTTCGTCCATGCAATTTCTCCAACGCATCATACTCGGCATTGACTGCGGCCACAGACTCGGTGTCTGCGACAAAATTTGCCCAAGCTTTTTGCAGCTGGAATTGCGCAGTTCGAATTGTGTACTCAATCACTGCCGTTGCTCCTTTGCCCAAACTTCCAGGGCCGAAATAATTGTAGCGTACTTTTTCGTACACCTCTTCTTCCCACGTCTTGCATTCAGTACCCGCGTTTGCGTGAGCCCTATCTGGAGTAGGTGCGCCTAAGGAACATGCCACTGCCCTTCCCCTAGTGACCTCCATCTCACTCATGCTGGGGCGAGAAGGGGGGTTTTTGAAGTACAGTGAATATTCCTCTGCACTGGCTTGCATTTTAAGCCACCTTCTACCTTTTAACAGGCTGACCTCCTTTCACGGCCTTTTGCACCTGTACCCACAATCGGGCACCATGCTGGAACACATCGCTCAGTCTTCTAAACGGCAAATTCCAGCCTCTCCATTCAGGCACAACCTTTGCGGCCTCATTCACTCCTGGCTGAAAACGGTCTTTCAAAGCCCTAAGCGCCCTTTGCACACGCTCAAAAAGCGGCCCACTTTTTTCGTGGTGCTGAATGGATTCAAAGGCTTTTGGGTTTGCTGTCAAATTCCTTGAGACAAGAGCTGGAGAAGGGATCCAAGAGAAAATCCAGGAGATTAGTGAGAGTCCTGCAACAATGAGCGACCTATCTTTCCATCGGCTCACTGCTGAGGAATACGCACCAGCCACTCTGGACGCCTCTCTCTCCCTTTCCTCCTCCTCTTCTCTCATCCTCCTCCTTTCACACTCATCTTCATCTGACGATCCAGAATTCAGGTGAGTTTTTCGCGTAAACAGCCGATCATAATGCGATAAGCTCACATTCCCGCCCTTTTCTGATGCACACAAAGCAGGCACATTTTTGCTGCTTTCACTCTCAATCGCCCACTGTCCGCTTTTTGGACTGGGGGAATTGGAAGGAGGTAAGGTTGGGGTACCTGGTGCAGGACTCGGTGAACTGGTGCAGCAGTCGGCGGTAACTCCAGGCCCGCTGTCCTGGCCCTCCATGGCGACGCAGTCCGGTGACTGCCCGCCGTCCGCCACCTCCATCGGCGACTCCTTCAGGTCTTCCTCAAACACCTCATCCTGCTCCGCAGCTAATTTTGCTGGGCAGTTTGGTATCCCCATCAGCAGACTGTCCCTTTGTGGCCAAGTCCTAAGAACTACGCCTCCACCGCTTCTTAACTCTAGCGTAGAAGCCTCGAATCTCATTTGGCCACAAGAAAGGAGCTCTGCTGCTTTAAGCAATGTCTCATCTAACTGCTCAGCCACGGCTATTATCGCCAAAGCATTTTCCTTGCTTTCCTCAGAAATCTCAGGTGAAGCAAAAGAAATAAAATCGAAACCATAAATCGATCTATCGCCCTTTCTTGGCTTGATCAACGCCTCATAGTCCCCAAAAGACCCTGAGACTAGATGGCGAATAAGCCACTGAGCATGGCGGCTTTTAAGCGAAAAAGGGTAACCTGCATCTGCTTTCAGACGCAATAGGCTCGCAATTTTCTGCTCCAAAGCCTCTATAGCCTCATCAGCTTCTGCTGTCGGCTTCTTAGCCCTAACTAACAATTCCCACTGCCAGAGAAGTTTCGATAAATTTTCGAAACATTTTTTCAAGTCCTTGCCTAGACATTTGGGGTCTTTGGCATAGTCCCATTTGAGAACCGAAGCTAGTGACACTATGTCGTGCCACGGAAAGTCCTCATCTCCTACCATAGACTGCCAGGTGAACTTATCAAAGGGCGATTGGTCCTTCGATACCTCACTCATCTCGCCTATGGTCTCCTAGGCTAGCCCCAGCCCATCAATCATCATAGGCTTCTAGCTTCCCTAGGAAAGGTTGCTCTCTAACTCCCCTCCTGTCGCTGCGAATGATTCTTCATACGCAAGGCAGCCTCTTAGGGGTTCTCCGACAGTGACAAGACAAAATAAAGCCTTTTTCTCTAGTCACAACAACGCTCCCCTTTCTGGGAAAAGTGATGACGCATCTAGTCAAAACATTTTCCCCGTTTTCCTGGGAAAATCTGACATTTTTACAGTCAAAACATTGCAATAGTTATTTCCACTTTTTTGCGGAATATTGAATTTCTTACTGATTATATTCATTAAATAACATAATTTTCGCATAATTTTGCTTTTAACTTTATATTTTTTGATTTTTTATATTTCAAAAATCTTTACTAAAAATATTAATTTTGATTAAATTTCATAATTTTTATGAAATTATTTCGAAATTTTGTGAAATTTTTTGATTTTAAATGAAAAAAATTTTTATTTTTTAACTTTAATTATTTTATCATAATTTCATCAATTTCGCGAAATTTCATCTAATTTTAACAAAATTTTAACAAATTTACTGATTTCAAGAATCTTGAATGAATTTGAGTCCAACATTTCCAACACAGCAAGCACTAACTTTTGTCTAGTGTAGGCCGGGATCTTTGCTCCCTATACCACTTTCTTTGCAAGCACATTAGCTGTCCAAATCCTAGGCCTAGTTAATCGAGCGAGACGTAGTTCTCGCCCCCCTCCTCCCCTTCCTCCAGTACTTCGTCGTCCTCCTCATACTCATAGGCATCATTGTTGGCCTCTGCTACCATTTCAAAGCCCTCAAGTTCCTGCACCTGCTCTATCAAATCCTCCTCTGTGAAACTGAGAGCACCGGCCTGTCGAGCGAATGATGCTCCTCTTTGGCCTCGCCCTCCTGTCCTGAACCCTCGCCTCCCTCCTCTCATTGCCCCAGACCCTCGCATCGGAGTTTGTCTCTGAGACTGAGAAGAAGAAGGGTTGGAAAAGCCCTGCTTCCTCTTCTGCGCTCGATCGATATAATCGTCGAGCATTTGATGAAAGAAGCCAGCAGGTGAGCCTTTTAGCTCTACCTTCCGCATGAAGTGGTTCAGCGACCAACAATTCGTTAGATTGTGTCCTTCCTTCAAGCACCAGGGACATGGGTCCTCTGGAGCCTTTGATGAGCCAGGCTTTTCCTTGCTACTGAAGCCCTTCCGATCTAGGGCTGCAAGTTCGTGGCAGGCAGGCTTAGAAAAGATAGCAGACAAACCGGCTGCTTCAGCCCCTGAGCTTTGCCCCAGGTGAACCTCGCTCAATCTCGCTACCCTCAAGCACTCCTCTAGAGTTGCTGGCGGCTCTCCTCGTGATGTAATCATCAGCCGTATTTCCGGCCGCAAACCCGCAAGGAAGTAGCTCTTTTTGAGCTTGGCCATCAGACCCGGAGTGAAATCGGCATCGCCAGGGGGGAAGGATTTTTTAATTTCCTCCGTAAGGCGGTGGAAATAGGTGTTGATTTGATCTGAGCCCTGCACACAGCCATTGAAAGGTGCCGAAACAAAACCAGGCTCAACTCGACCAAAATGGAGATTTAGGCAATTTTTTATGCCATTCCATGTCTTTTGATCGTTTGGCAAGGCTCTGACGACCTCCAGCGCCCCTTTTTCGAGGAGCTGACTCACAATGGTGGGCCATTGGGCTTCAGGCCACTGTCGGCCTCTAAAAATCTCTTCCACCCTCTTCAACCAATCCTCCGCTGTCATCTCGCCCTCCCCAGAAAATGCGGGAATCCCGGTCAAAGAAGTACTGCCAGGCGGCTTTGGCGCCGCCTGACCAGGCTGAAGTTGGCCCAGCCGCTGCATGAACTCATTGAATTGATCGGCATTCATGCTGACCGCAACTCCTGGAGCTTTTTGCTCCTGTTTAGGGAAGCAAAATTGTTGCAAGCTCTGAGCTGTGAAAGTCAAAGGTGGTGTCTTTAACTCACCTTTGCTTCCGCTGCTTGATTCTGACTTGCCAGCAATCTTATTTTGCAGCAGGAGAACACTGGATAGGGTTAAGGAGTCCTAATGGTTCAATTCCACTCAGGCGGCACAAATCACTTGCAGCACTACAATCGGAGTCTCTCACGCTCCAATTCTACTACAGCAGCCTTTTTCGGCTTGCTGATAGAAGGTGCTACAACCCGGGTGTGAGTTGTGGCCTGAGCTTAGACTTGATAACCACTGTGAGGGACGCGTGGTGTTGCTTCTGTGGCAAGGGCAGCTCTTCCGAGCGATAGGCTTTACTGGATGGAAAGTGGACTGAATAGAGGATAGGAAGAGGAGGCAGCAGTGATCACCGCAGTCAACACAAACGTAGACATAGCATCCACTGGGCTGAATCATGGTGGTGACGCAGCAGCCGCCGAGGCTCTTCACGTGCTCCTCGGCCACCAAGTAGCCCGAGACGCTCGACCTCGGCTCTTCCTCGCACCTCACAATACCAAAAAACCTGTAAACCCTTTCCAAATTGTACTATCGATTCTGAAGCATTCAGAAAATCCTTGGCGCACAACTGCTTCATCCTGCTTCGGATTGGAAAGAATAACTTCCGCAGAACTGAAAACATTTTCTTCCTCAAACCAAATAAACACAATATTTTACCGGCAACTCTCGCTGGCTTTTTGAAGCTGTGCAGCACCTGACTTCCTTGAAAAGGGCTGGCAACACGCATTGCATTGGAACGGACGGATGGAGTTTTCGACAGGCAATGATGTGGTTTTCCAAAACCTGCGCCCTGCTGCTGAGAAATAAAATATATAATTTCAGAATTGAAAAGCAGCATCAATTGGAACCTTGAATTCTTCTGAAGCCTGATACACTTTCCACATTGGATGCAGGTGATAGTGTCTTTTAAGGTTGGTGATTGAGCCCATCGCTTTTTGGTCCTGTCTAGTTTTTGCTGGTTTGCTTTCAGAAGAGAGTCTTGTCGGTGGTTGGACATTACATCATGGCATTCTGTGAGCGACTGATTATCTGTCTTTGCTTCCAGATCCTTATGGGTCATAGAAGCCAGGACTTTTGACGGCAGTTGCAGCGTGAGGGTTCCATGCTGAAGGAAAATGACGTGCAGAGAAGCTTCGGCAGGATGAGCTGAGGTAAATTCGCAGCCGTTGCAAATCCATCGAGGAGAACTGGCCAATCGTCCGAAGTGAATGCGGGCTAAGTGCACTGGCAACTGAGAAGGAGACAAAGCAACGAAGCATTGGGGGCAGTTCATTCTGGTGCTGTGGATGATTTGATTGTAGATCACCATGTGTACTGCATTCTGTGTTGTGGTGTGTGTGGCGAAGAGCCTTTTCCTCCCATGCGTATGTTTTGGAGGTGAGCAAGATTTTAAAATTGATAAGGCGTTTGCTCCTCACAAAAAACTAAATTATATCTGGTACCATCGGCAGGCCAAATGTGGGCCTCTTTTCTCCAAAATTTGAAATCGCCTCGAGTAAAAAGTCAAGGAAATGCAATTTCTACTAGTGGAATCTGCTGCTTGGACAGTTGCATTTTGTTTTTGGCGCGCAGTTCAGTGTCTCTTTTCATGCGCGCCCAAAAACAAAATGCAGATGACGCAGCAGATTCCACTAGTAGAAATTGTATTTCCTTGACTTTTTACTCGAGGCGATTTCAAATTTTGGAGAAAAAAGACCCACATTTGGCCTGCCGATGGTACCAGATATTTCTTCCACTTTTAATATAGTGTAAATTGTATAAATACTTATTTAATTAAGATTTTATTGGATAACAAAAAAATGAAAATTAATTTTTTTTAAATATGACGCAAGGAAAATATTCAACAAGTATATGGCGCAAAGCGCAATAGGTGACCGCGGATCGCATCCTTTATATGATACTTTGTAACTCAAAAATCAAGTCTGTGGTTTCTCAACCAATTTCAAAAGTAAGCACAGTTTTAGAATCGACATATAAGACTAGTGAACAAAAAAATCAACTCTTCTGTGTCAAGACTTCAGGTACTACAGTGCAACAACCGCATATTGCAATTTTCCAAATTTCTACCCAGAACAGTAATGTTTTAAATGCTTCGGGACCAGTTCCACCCCTCCAGATATTCTTAAAATTTAATTACCTTTAAGCAAAAAAAAAGTTTGTCCAAATCCGTTGAGAATCCGCCATTTCTCAACATACCCCATTTTTCAAAAGTTCTACCCAAAAAAGTAATGTTTCAAATGCTCCGGAATCAGTTCCACCCCTCCAGATCTTCCTAAAATGTTATTACCTTTAAGCAAAAAAAAAGTTTGTCCGAATCCGTTGAGAATTTGCCATTTCTCAACATACCCCATTTTTCAAACTTTCTACCCAAAAAAGTAATGTTTCAAATGCTCCGGGATCAGTTCCACCCCTCCAGATCTTCCTAAAATATTATTACCTTTCAGCAAAAAAAAAGTTTGTCCAAATCCATTGAGAATCCGCCATTTCTCAACATACCCCATTTTTCAAAAGTTCTACCCAAAAAATTAATGTTTCAAATGCTCCGGGATAAGTTCCACCCCTCCAGATCTTCCTAAAATATTATTACCTTTCAGGGAAAAAACAGTTTGTCAAAATCCGTTGAGAATTGAGCATTTTACAGCATACCCCATTTTTCAACCTTTCTACCCAAAAAAGTAATGTTTCAAATGCTCAAATTCCGGGTCTACCCCTCCAGATCTTCCTAAAATAGCATTACCTTTCAGGAAAAAAAAAGTTTGTCCAAATCCGTTGAGAATTCGCCCGGGGCCAGCATTTCCAGAAATACATATATATATATATATATGAGGACAAAAGTTGAGTAACCTCTATAGACCGCGGAGCGGCCCTTCGGGCCGCTCCGCGGTCAAAAATTAAAACTAGAAAACAAATTTATTAGCAAACTAATTTATATAACATATTTTTGTGAAATTTTCATGACTTCTACTCAGGGCTATCGGTTTTCAGGAGAAAGAGCTTTTTTTTGGCCTGCCAAAGTACCAATTGTTATATCAACTTTAAATACACAAAAATAAAAATGATGCCTGAGAAGGAATCGAACCTAACAGTTTCATCCTGCTGAGCAATCGCTTGCACCACTACACCACTGCGGCATATGGCTATATAGTTTAACTGAAGACTTACAAATATAAAATACATGAGGCCCTGGAACCGGGGAGTAGGGGGGGGGGGAGGGGGGGAAGAAATGAATACCTACTCTCAAATCAAGAATAGATGCGGAGGAGAAGGAGAAGGAGGAGTTCGGACAAATGGTTTTGAGTGATTTTATCTAAAGTTCTGCAGTTTTCCGTCGATTTCTCGCGAATTTAGGTCAATTAGATGATGCTCTTTCTAATGCAAAAAGAATCAGAACGATTGGATGCTTCTGTGAGGAGCAAGAGCCTTATCAATTTTAAGATCTAGCAATAACCCCGAAAACGTACACCTAGGTCGAAAAGAAGTCAGTTGTTTGCGATAGATCCGTGCAACGCGCAAGCCCAAGCGCTCAATAACGATTGGCATCTCGTGTAAAATATTTTATTCCTTCACAAATTGTCTTCACATTGATCACCAAGTTTTTTTTATTTTTGGAGACGTTATGTTCTTATCTGAACTAATTGGCGTACGGAAAATCATCTTCAGACACAAAGCATTCACGCCGCACGCAGACAAGCAGTTTTTAAGTGATGTAATAAAATCTTAATGCGCTGTGAATTTTCTGTAAAACTCAATGTAATCCTTTGTCAAGCACGAGATTTTGCTGAGTTTGTTTTTAAACCCACTATCCCGAGTAAAAAGACGAAGAAATGCTTATAATACTAATGGAATCTGCTTCGATATTATGACAAGAATAAAATGCTACAGCATAAGAAGCTTATGAATTTTCAATCATTAAAAAGAAATAGACAAGTTGTAAAACAATCGTGATTTATTTTGATTTGAATTTTAACATGTTCATTTCATTGGTTTTGTCCATCTAAAAACTCCACTGGTCATTCATAAGCAGGCGGCAATTTATGGCATAAATAAAGTATTCTATCTTTTTTATCATCAATTTTCTTTAATTTTTAAATAATATTGAAAAATTAGTTTATAAATAAAATTTTTAGATTAATTTTTTGTCCTCAATTGAATTGAAGCATGATTCACTATAAAATTAATCGTATTGCAAATGCTTGCAAAACTTAATTTTGCCTTAGCTTGTTTCAATTTGACTTCGAATCTTCGATATTGTTAATTTTAGTTTTCTCAAAAATAAACAATTTTTTGAATTAATTTTATGGCATTTTATTACATTTTTTTCTCTTTTTTTGTTCTCTTCGTTTATATTACTTTTTATAAAGTTTTTGTGCTCTTTGTGCCAAAATTGCCGCCTGCTTATGAATGACCAGTGGAGTTTTTAGATGGACAAAACCAATGAAATGAACATGTTAAAATTCAAATCAAAATAAATCACGATTGTTTTACAACTTGTCTATTTCTTTTTAATGATTGAAAATTCATAAGCTTCTTATGCTGTAGCATTTTATTCTTGTCTAAATCTTGTTCATGTGGAAGGCATTTTTTAATTTCCCACATGAACAAGGCTAGGAGTTTGCCACATGAACAATGCTTCGAGAAAATGGTGTTTGGCTGGGCAATTAATGCCTGAGCATCATAGGATAATAATATATCTGGTACCATCGGCATGCCAAATGTGAATCTCTTTTCTCCCAAAAAGTCAATTAGTCCGAGTTTAAAGTCAAGGAAATACATCTACTACTAGTGGAATCTGTGTCTAAGTCAGTTGCATTTTGCTTAAGCGTGCAGTCCAGTGGGTCTTTCCATTGCGCGCTAAACCAAAATGCAGGTGGCTCAGCAGATTCCACTAGTAGTAGATGTATTTCCTTGACTTTAAACTCGGACTAATTGACTTTTTGGGAGAAAAGAGATTCACATTTGGCATGCCGATGGTACCAGATATTTCTTCCACTTGGGCTGGCGCGAACGGAGCTTTAGCGAAGTGTCAGCGCCCAGCCCCTCTTTTCGACCCAGGTGTATGTTTTGAGGGTTAATGCTAGATCTTAAAATTGATAAGGCTCCTGCTCCTCACAGAAGAATCCAATCGCTCTGATTCTTTTTGCATTGGAAAGAGCATCCTCGAATTAGTCTACACTCGCGTGAAACTGCCAAAAAGTTCACAATTTGGTATAGAAAAATGCAAAACAAAGTGCCGTCCGAACTCCTGCTGCTGCCCTGCCCTTCCCTGCCCTTCCCTGCCCTTCCCTTCCCTGCTGCTTCGCATCTGCTAATGAACGAGAGTAGGTATTCATTCGATTCATTCGACCCCCCCCCCAACCCTTTACTTGATGATAATACTTCAGTTAAACTACACAGAGTCAAATGCACCAGTGGTGTAGTGGTGAAAGCGATTGGTCTGTGAGCCAAAACTAGCAGTTTCGAATCCTTCTCAAGCATTTATTTTAATTTTTTGTATATTTAAAGTTGAGGAGAAGTAAAGCTCTTTTCTCCCAAGAATTGATTGCCCGAGTGTAAGGCCAATAATATTTCCCACTAATATATTCGTTAGCCAAGAAATTTGCCAAAAATTTTGCACTTATTTTATTTTCCAAACGTTCATTTTAATTTTATTTCACTAATAAATTTATTATTTTCTTTATTTATTTATCTAATAAAATAAAACCTAACATATAAATCAGAACAAAAAATAAAGGACCTAAATTAACATATTTTAATTTTTCATATATTTAAAGTTGAGGAAATATCTGGTACCATCGGCAAGCCGAAAGTAAAGCTCTTTTCTCCCAAAAATCGACTGCCCCGAGTATAAAGCCAAAGAAATATTCCTACTACTAATGGAATCTGCTGTGTCATCTGTATTTTGTTTGAGCGCGCATGAAAAGAGTCCTGGAACTGCGCGCGAAAACAAAATGCAAATGCCCCACAAGCAGATTCCATTAGTAGTAGGAATATTTCTTTGGCTTTATACTCGGGGCAGTCGATTTTTGGGAGAAAAGAGCTTTACTTTCGGCTTGCCGATGGTACCAGATATTTTAATATAGTATAAAATGTATAAATAAAAATTTTATATTGTTGGTTATATATAGTTATATATTAAGATATTATTGGACAAAAAATAAATAATTGATAAAAATAAACTTATTTAAAATTATAACGAAAAGAAACAACTCGAAAATCAGAAATACAATGCAAATTTATTGGCAAACTAACATATTTTTTGAAATTTTCATGATTTATACTTAAGGCAATCGATTTTTGGGCAAAAAGAGCTTTAATTTTGGCCTGCCGATGGTACCAGTTGCTTTCTCAACTTAAAATTCCCTAAAAAAATAATTGCCACAGAAGGATTTGAACCTGCCAGTTTCTTCCAGCTATCCGATTGCTTAGACCACTACACCACTGGTGCATATGCATCGTTGTTTAACTGAAGACTTATGAATAAAAATCAATGCATGAGGTCCAAGGACCCGGGGAAGGGGGATGGGGGAAGAAATGAATACCTACTCTCATTTCAAGAATAGATGCGGAGGAGAAGGAGAAGGAGAAGAAGGAGAAGGAGAAGGAGGAGTTCGGACAAATGGTTTTGAGTAGTTTTCTCTTGTATTCTGCCGTTTTTGGGCAACTTCTCGCGAGTTTTAGTCAATTCGTTGATGCTCTTTCCAATGCAAAAAGAATCAGAACGATTGGTCGTTTCTATGAAGCACAAAATCCTTATCAATTTTAAGATCTAGCAATAACCCCGAAAACGTACACCTGGGTCGAAAAGAGGGGCTGGGCGCTGACACTCCGCTAACGCTCCGTTCGCGCCAGCCCAATATGTCCATGCACAAGCTGATAAAGTTGTTGCTGCGATTGCCCCTAGGATAATATGCACATGCACTAACTTAGATATAGTTCAGTCCTATGACAACCTGAGCATCAATTACAAAATGAGGGCAGCGGAACATGTAAAACTGCGCAGTTTAGCTGAATTGAAACATTGGGTAAACGGGTAGATGACAAAATCGAGCCAAATCTCTTTTACAAACGTGAATTGATTGAGAAATTTTGCCAGAAAACTTATGCCACCAAAAATATCACTAGATGGGCCAGGATATTTCCTAAAACACGTAATTCTTGGATTTTTGAATTTCGCTTTTGTTCTAAAATGAGACTACTTCAAAGACAGAGATGTCATGTTTTTTACCACTTTTTTCTGGTTTTTTCAAAATTTCGAAAATTCTACGGCTAAAATCAAAATTCTACGATTTTCCCCCTTGAGATCTCCTTACAAGCTTTCGATTGGTGTATAAATGTCCATGGTTTTTTTCAATATCCAAGGCGCTGAATCTCGGGACATGCAACCACCCAAAAACACGATCACCCATTCATAACTAGGGCGCTGTCGCGCCCTAGGAACAGTGTAAGCCGCTATTCGGGCTTCTAGAATCGTTTTTTTACAATCAAATGAAGAATAAATTGAGAGCAATAACCTAATTATCAACCTTTCCCGTTCTTTAATTCAACTAAAATTTGTCTGGTTGGAGGTGAATGAAAGCAGAAGAAAACAAGCAAAGTGAAAGTGTGGCAGTGAGGCAAGAATATGGCATAAAGCCATAATTGCGTTCTGCAAACTGTTTGCTCAGTGGAAGGCCTCCGCATTATTTTGCACCTAGTTAATTCCTATGCCCGACCCGGTTTCGCTTATTGTTAGATTCCTCTCCAACCCGTTCCACTTCCAATTTTCCACCCTTCTTTCCATTTCCTACTTGGAAGCAGTGAGCTATGGCTAAACTCTTACTGATCGCTTTGTTTGGCTTCATGGGGTGCGCGGCTATGGAAGACCTGGCAGGAGAGTTGCGCATGGAGGAGAGTGAGGAGTGTGAGGTTGAGGGGAGGTAGAGTGGGAATGTGTGATTGGTTGAAGAGATGGTGGAGGAGATGAAGGAGATGGAGGCGGGGGATGAGGAATGTCACCTCAGCCATGCTGAAGCCCTGCAGCTGGAGGAGGCTATGCAGTACTACCACGACTGCCGTCGTGATGGAGGTGAGTAGCTTGCTTTCTGCGCCCCTTGCCCAACAGGCTTGGCTTCAGGAAGTCGGGAAGCTTGTGTGCCCAAGAACGCCGCAGCATTGGAGAATGAGCATACGGCCTGTGCTATGAAAAAGCTTGCCCAGAAGATGAATCACCTCCCAGTCCAAAACCAGCAGCCATAATATTCTCTAGTTCCATCTTTACCGCAAGAAGAACAATACCAGAAATAAACAGATAAGAGAAAAAAATATAAAGCCAAACATAAATAAATATATCTGATACCATCGGCAGGACTAATGCAGGTCTCTTTTCTCCAAAATTTGGAATTGACTCGAGTAAAAAGTCAAGGAAATACAATTTCTACCAGTGGAATCTGCTGCTTGGACAGTTGCATTTTGTTTTTGGCGCGCAGTTCAGCTTTCCATGCGCGCCCAAAAACAAAATGCAGATGACGCAGCAGATTCCACTAGTATAAATTGTATTTCCTTGACTTTTTACTCGGGTCAATTCCAAATTTTGGAGAAAAGAGACCTGCATTAGGCCTTTATTGGCAATCTAACATATTTTTGTAAAATTTACATGACGTATACTCAGGGCTATCGATTTTCAGGAGAAAGAGCTTTACTTTTGGCCTGCCGAAGGGACCAATTTAAATGCACAAAAATAAAAATGAATGCCTGAGAAGGAATCGATCCTACCAGTTTCATCCTACTGAGGCATATGGGGCATATGGCTCCATAGTTTAACTGAAGAGTTATGAATAAAAAACACATGAGGCCCAGAGACCCGAGGCCGATCCCATTAGCTCCGACTTTGGGGTCAAATTTTGGGTGGTCCCATTAGGTCAAAATTTCACCCGAAATTGATCCCATTAGCTGCGAAAAATTGGTCTCATTAGGATCTACTACGAATTTGAAAAAAGACTACGAATTTGAAATTCGTAGCTGAAATTCGTAGCTTCCACTACCTAATGGGATCATTGCTACGAATTTCAGCTGAAATTCGTAGATTTAGGGTCACACCTCTGGATGTGCTAATTTCAAATACATCTTAAGTTTAGGACAGTTATAGTCTATCATGACCTAGTTATGGTGGTTTGCCCTCCAAACAAACTTAGGCTAAACTTAGGCCCTCTTCAGCATGGGACAGGTTTTAAACGTCCTCATACAGTTTTAACTATCTAAAACATATTTTCCTTTTGAGCGCCAAATTTTTAAAACCTTTTTTAAAATTGGGTCCATGATTTTGACGGCAAATGTTGGCATTACTGATACGAATTAAAAATGAAGTACAAAAAGGTATCTACGGTTGGCAATCCATTTTACTCTTTTTACCCATTTTACCGTTTTTACCTGGGACCACACTGATTTTGCCCCCAAGTTGGACCTAATGAGATCAAACTCTGGTACCCATCACTAACTGCCCTTTTTTGCCTGCCCACCACTGGCTATTAATTTAAAGCCGTTCTGATAGTACCTGCTTTTTTATTCGATCAGTAGAATAACCAATAAGCAATGCTGAATATTACCATTATGACTGCTGCTTTGATCATAAATTAAGTCAATTTTCTGACCGACGATCTGCTTATGAATGACCAGCGTAGTTTTAGATGGACTAATACCAATGAATTAGACCTGTAAAAATTTTGGCTCAAATATTTTTGTTTTATGGAAATAAACCATGATTGCGTAAAATCTTGTTTTGATCTCTTGATGATTTAAAATTCATAAGCTTTGCATGCTGTATCATTTTAGTCATGTTTTTTAATGTACAGTGTATTTATTTGAAAACAACAAAATAGGCTTTGTAGATGAATAATCAGCAATTGTTTCAAAATCGTAAGCAATAATAAGAATCGGTTTCATTAGATGAGACACAAAGTCATAGTGCTGAAATATTGAGTGCTGGTTTCACTAGATAGCAAAACCTAATGAGACCATTTGCTGCAAATTTCGAGGTCATAATTTCGACTTTGAAATCGGATCGTCGCACCTAATGGGATCGGCCTCTGGAGGCCTGAACCCCCATTCGGCAGCTAAACAAACAATGGAGGTGCTAATTTCAAATACATCTTAAGTTTTGTGAACATAATCAACCACTGCCCCAAACAAACCAACCCCCGACAGACCCCCAGAAACCCAGTTCCGCGCCAAAATAAAGGTCCAGAGACGGCAAGGGCATCACGCAGACGCAAAAAAAAGAAGGCAAAAGGATCACGTGGCAATCCATACTCTTTCGATCAGAAAACCAAAAGCAATGCGATAACCAATCACTGCGCTATCTATAAATTAGTCAATTTTTGATCACGAGCACAGAAACAGGAGTAATACAAACAGTCACTAGACCGCAAAAATCGGCTCTATATTTTTAAGAAATCACAATGCGAAAAAGTCATCTCAATAAAATTCAAAGCTTGCATGCTGTATCATTTAGTCTTAATGTACAGGATCATTAAAACAACAAAAAGGCTGTAGAAAAATCAGCAAGTTCAAAACGAAGCAAAAAAGAACGGTTCATAGATGAGACACAAAGTCAAGTGCTGAAATATTGAGTGCTGGTTTCATGATAGAGAAAACCTAATGAGACCATTTTGGCTGCAAATTTCGAGGTCAATAAACTTATTCGACTTCAAACTTCGGATCGTTCGCACCTAATGAAGCATCGCCCCCGGAGGCCGAACCCCCATTCGGCAGCTAAACAAACAATGGAGGTGCTAATTTCAAATACATCTTAAGTTTTGGACAGTTATAGTCTATCATGACCTAGTTATGGTGGTTTGCCCTCAAAACAAACTTAGGCTAAAATTAGGCCCTCTTCAACATGGGACAGGTTTTAAACGTCCTCATACAGTTTTTTAAAAACCTATCTATAACATATTTTCCTTTTGAGCGCCAAATTTTAAATTTTTTTTAAAATTGGTTCCATGATTTTGACGGCAATGTTGGCATTACTGATACGAAATAAAAATGAAGTGCAAAAAGGTATCTACGGTTGGCAATCCATTTTACTCTTTTCGATCAGTAGAATAACCAATAAGCAATGCTGATTATTACCATTATGACTGCTGCTTTGATCATAAATTAAGTCAATTTTCTGACCGACGATCTGCTTATGAATGACCAGCGTAGTTTTAGATGGACTAATACCAATGAATTAGACCTGTAAAAATTTTGGCTCAAATATTTTTGTTTTATGGAAATAAACCATGATTGCGTAAAATCTTGTTTTGATCTCTTGATGATTTAAAATTCATAAGCTTTGCATGCTGTATCATTTTAGTCTTGTTTTGTAATGTACAGTGTATTTATTTGAAAACAACAAAATAGGCTTTGTAGATGAATAATCAGCAATTGTTTCAAAATCGTAAGCAATAATAAGAATCGGTTTCATTAGATGAGACACAAAGTCATAGTGCTGAAATATTGAGTGCTGGTTTCACTAGATAGCAAAACCTAATGAGACCATTTGCTGCAAATTTCGAGGTCATAATTTCGACTTTGAAATCGGATCGTCGCACCTAATGGGATCGGCCTCTGGAGGCCTGAACCCCCATTCGGCAGCTAAACAAACAATGGAGGTGCTAATTTCAAATACATCTTAAGTTTTGGACAGTTATAGTCTATCATGACCTAGTTATGGTGGTTTGCCCTCAAAACAAACTTAGGCTAAAATTAGGCCCTCTTCAACATGGGACAGGTTTTAAACGTCCTCATACAGTTTTTTAAAAACCTATCTATAACATATTTTCCTTTTGAGCGCCAAATTTTAAATTTTTTTTAAAATTGGTTCCATGATTTTGACGGCAATGTTGGCATTACTGATACGAAATAAAAATGAAGTGCAAAAAGGTATCTACGGTTGGCAATCCATTTTACTCTTTTCGATCAGTAGAATAACCAATAAGCAATGCTGATTATTACCATTATGACTGCTGCTTTGATCATAAGTTAAGTCCATTTTCTGACAGACGATCTGCTTATGAATGACCAGCGTAGTTTTTAGATGGAACAATACCAATGAATTGGACCTGTAAAAATTTTGGCTCAAATATTTTTGTTTTATGGAAATAAACCATGATTGCGTAAAATCTTGTTTTGATCTCTTGACGATTTAAAATTCATAAGCTTTGCATGCTGTATCATTTTAGTCTTGTTTTGTAATGTACAGTGTATTTATTTGAAAACAACAAAATAGGCTTTGTAGATGAATAATTAGCAATTGTTTCAAAATCGTAAGCAATAATAAGAATTGGTTTCATTAGATGAGACACAAAGTCATAGTGCTGAAATATTGAGTGCTGGTTTCACTAGATAGCAAAACCTAATGAGACCATTTGCTGCAAATTTCGAGGTCATAATTTCGACTTTGAAATCGGATCGTCGCACCTAATGGGATCGGCCTCTGGAGGCCTGAACCCCCATTCGGCAGCTAAACAAACAATGGAGGTGCTAATTTCAAATACATCTTAAGTTTTGGACAGTTATAGTCTATCATGACCTAGTTATGGTGGTTTGCCCTCAAAACAAACTTAGGCTAAAATTAGGCCCTCTTCAACATGGGACAGGTTTTAAACGTCCTCATACAGTTTTTTAAAAACCTATCTATAACATATTTTCCTTTTGAGCGCCAAATTTTAAATTTTTTTTAAAATTGGTTCCATGATTTTGACGGCAATGTTGGCATTACTGATACGAAATAAAAATGAAGTGCAAAAAGGTATCTACGGTTGGCAATCCATTTTACTCTTTTCGATCAGTAGAATAACCAATAAGCAATGCTGATTATTACCATTATGACTGCTGCTTTGATCATAAGTTAAGTCCATTTTCTGACAGACGATCTGCTTATGAATGACCAGCGTAGTTTTTAGATGGAACAATACCAATGAATTGGACCTGTAAAAATTTTGGCTCAAATATTTTTGTTTTATGGAAATAAACCATGATTGCGTAAAATCTTGTTTTGATCTCTTGACGATTTAAAATTCATAAGCTTTGCATGCTGTATCATTTTAGTCTTGTTTTGTAATGTACAGTGTATTTATTTGAAAACAACAAAATAGGCTTTGTAGATGAATAATTAGCAATTGTTTCAAAATCGTAAGCAATAATAAGAATTGGTTTCATTAGATGAGACACAAAGTCATAGTGCTGAAATATTGAGTGCTGGTTTCACTAGATAGCAAAACCTAATGAGACCATTTGCTGCAAATTTCGAGGTCATAATTTCGACTTTGAAATCGGATCGTCGCACCTAATGGGATCGGCCTCTGGAGGCCTGAACCCCCATTCGGCAGCTAAACAAACAATGGAGGTGCTAATTTCAAATACATCTTAAGTTTTGGACAGTTATAGTCTATCATGACCTAGTTATGGTGGTTTGCCCTCAAAACAAACTTAGGCTAAAATTAGGCCCTCTTCAACATGGGACAGGTTTTAAACGTCCTCATACAGTTTTTTAAAAACCTATCTATAACATATTTTCCTTTTGAGCGCCAAATTTTAAATTTTTTTTAAAATTGGTTCCATGATTTTGACGGCAATGTTGGCATTACTGATACGAAATAAAAATGAAGTGCAAAAGGTATCTACGGTTGGCAATCCATTTTACTCTTTTCGATCAGTAGAATAACCAATAAGCAATGCTGATTATTACCATTATGACTGCTGCTTTGATCATAAGTTAAGTCCATTTTCTGACAGACGATCTGCTTATGAATGACCAGCGTAGTTTTTAGATGGAACAATACCAATGAATTGGACCTGTAAAAATTTTGGCTCAAATATTTTTGTTTTATGGAAATAAACCATGATTGCGTAAAATCTTGTTTTGATCTCTTGACGATTTAAAATTCATAAGCTTTGCATGCTGTATCATTTTAGTCTTGTTTTGTAATGTACAGTGTATTTATTTGAAAACAACAAAATAGGCTTTGTAGATGAATAATTAGCAATTGTTTCAAAATCGTAAGCAATAATAAGAATTGGTTTTATTAGATGAGACACAAAGTCATAGTGCTGAAATATTGAGTGCTGGTTTCACTAGATAGCAAAACCTAATGAGACCATTTGCTGCAAATTTCGAGGTCATAATTTCGACTTTGAAATCGGATCGTCGCACCTAATG
>JASANA010010338.1:0-12086 GCA_030248095.1 Ptycholaimellus sp. GST1_10
ACACGGTCTAATCTAAATACAAAATAAAAAAATAAAAACAATTTTATGTGTTTGTTGATATTTTTAAAACAATAGGATATTAGGTTTTTGACCGCGGAGCGGCCCGAAGGGCCGCTCCGCGGTCTATAGAGGTTACTCAACTTTTGTCCTCATATATATATATGTATATATATATATATATATTTCTGGAAATGCTGGTCCTCACCGAATTCTCAACGGATTGGGACAAACTTTTTTTTCCCTGAAAGGTAATTCAATTTTAGGAAGATCTGGAGGGGTGGAACCGGTTTCCGAGCATTTGAAACATTACTTTTTTGTGTAGAAAGGCTTGAAAATTGCAATATACAGTTTTTGCGCTGTAGCTCCTGTAATCTTGAGAATTGCACAAAAGACTTGAGTTTTTTTGTTCACAAGTCGCATATAGCTATTCCAAATCTGTGCTTACTTTTGAAAATGGTTGAGAAACCACAGACTTTCTTTCTTGAGTGACAAACTTTCACGCGCTGCAATGTCATCAATAATTAGTAACAGCTGAACGGCTAAGAATTGCACAGAAGACTTGAGTTTTTTTGTTCACAAGTCGTATATATTGATTCAAAATCTGTGCTTACTTTTGAAAATGGTTGAGAAACCACAGACTTACTTTCTTGAGTGACAAACTTTCACGTGTGGCAATGTCATCAATAATCAGTAACAGCTTAACGGCTAAGAATTGCACAGAAGACTTGAGTTTTTTTGTTCACAAGTCGTATATAGCAATTCCAAATCTGTGTTTAATTTTAAAAATGGTTGAGAAACCACAGACTTCCTTTCTTGAGTGACAAACTTTCATGCACGGCAATGTCATCAATAATCAATAACATCTGAACGGCTAAGAATTGAACAGAGGACTTGAGTTTTTTTGTTCACAAGTCATATATAGCGATTCCAAATATGTGCTTACTTTCGAAAATGGTTGAGAAACCACAGACTTGCTCTTAGCAGTGACAAAATTCCATGCATTCATAGTGTAAGTTGAAAGGTGGTGCGCTCCGCGGTCACCTATTGCGCTTTGCGCCATATACTTGTTATAACCATAAATCAACTTCTTTACAAGGCTCTTTTCATGCGCGCTCAAACAAAATGAAGGTGACACCGCAGATTCCATCAGTAGTAGGAAAATTTCCTTTGCTTTATACTCCGGGTAGTCGATTATATAAAATTAAAATAAAAACTAAAGTTGAAAATAAAATAAAGACAACAAAATTTTTGGGAAATTTCCTTTATACTTGGGGCAATCGATTTTTTGGGAGAAAAGAGCTTTACTTTTGACTTGCCGATGGTACCAGCTATTTCCTCGACTTTAAATTTGCAAAAAAAAATTTATGCTTGAAAATTTATGTTTTAAAACGAAAAAATTCGCAACACCTTTTTTGCAAACGCAGATTTTCTAACTATGTTCATAACCTGAAAGGCTGAAATTGTTGTCTTTGCGGTCAGGCTTTGGCAAAACAAATTGCGATATGGACTGGGGTAAGACTGAATGGGAAAGTGAAAAGTGGGCAAACTGAATTTCAGTGGTCAGGTCGCCAGCTTTGCTGGCAAGTCTACGTTATTTAGCCGGACTCAGCGACCATACCGTCCGGTATCCGAAGCTTTGACTGACTGACCGAGGCTCTGACCAGGCTGCTCTGACCGGCTGGCTGCCTTTGGCCTTTGCCTATCGCCTTTTTCATTTATTACCTATAAATTGTTGATACCATTCACAAAGAAAACACACAGCTTTAATCACATATAAATACCAGAAATAAATTTTAACTTAAGCAAACATACATTTTAACTAAAGCTCCCATAATATCAGAGTAAAAGCAGCAGCAATCATTAAAAAATGAGGAGGAAAACAAGAAAAAAGACTCTAAAATAAATCCAGGTCGGAAGTGGAGCGACTGCGAATGCGAAGGGTGCTGTCGGGTGGCTGGAGCTCCCTGAGGGCATCCAGACTCAGCTGCAGCATGTCCAGGAGGTAGCGGAGGAAGGCGAGTGCGAAGGGAATCCCCGTGTTCAGGCCCCGCGCTGCCCTGAAGTGCTCGCCCAGCATCGCCATCGACTCCCACACCATCGCCTCCTCCGCGTCCTGCGTCAGCGGCTCCGGCGCCCAGTCTTCCTCTGAATTCTTCCTCGTCTTCCTCCCCGTCTTTGCCCGCTCCTGCCTCTCACCTCCCGCCTTCTGCACCTCCTCCACCGGACTCAGAATATAGCCAGCGCAGAATGCCACCACTAGTCCAAAGCAACCTATCATAAACATTGTTTTTAGCTGATTTCTGATGCTTGTTTCCATTATAATTTAACATCAACGATAGATGCATTGACTTAATGTTTAACTTTGCACCTATTCCTATCACAAGCTGTCGGGGCGTGGGAGTGCGGGGAGCCCGGAGACGGTACTACTCGTCGCAAGAGTCCGTTCCCTCCTCCCCCATTTCATATGCTTCACGCTCATTGGTCCCTGACCTTTCCCGCCAACCCCCCAGACACAGCTCGCCCACTGGGCTCCAGACTCTCCTCATCATCCCACTCTATTCCCTGTCCCACCCTTTGGAGACCTTCTAAGAAAAGCTTGGTGGTGGAGGTCTTGTGCTTGCGTGACACCGTGACCCTCACTGGCTTTGCCAAGGCCTTCAGCCTCTGCAAGAAGCATGTCTCCATCCTCACCGACATCTCACACACCCTCGCCAACACCGTCGGGGCATATGATTTCATCACCCTCACCTCCTCCTCTCCCAACCTACCACTTCCACCCCGACAGCATTGAATGGAGCCTGTATAGCCAGGGGAAAGGACTTCGGAAGGGACGCCAGCTGCAGCAACTTCGCCTTGCTTCGCAAGCTCAGCTCAGGTGCCCAACCTCTCCTTTCTCCTCTTCTACATCCCCTTCGCTCGCCATGGACTTCACCGATGAGGACATCGCCATCTCCAAGCACACCCACTCCTGTGTTGTGCTGGATGACAGCCCCTGCGACAACCTCCTCTGCCCCGTCCTCTCTCACCACTCCACCCGCCTCCGCTGCCAGCAGTGCGACAAGATCCTCTGCATCAGTGGAGCTGGCACCTACTTCATGCCCGGCGGGTCCTCTTCCACCACCCTCTACAAAACCGCCCTCCACACCTTCCGTTCATTCCACATCGACCCCTCCAACATCCTCCCACACTACACCTGCCCGCGCTGCAAGATCGCCAACGACTGCGAGCCTTGCCCTTTCGTCCGCCAGCTCTTCGACCAGAAGCTCTACCCTAACTCCAGCCACACCTACTCCTTCATCTGCAAGGCCATGCCCCAGCTCACCGTCATCACCGACAACCGCAGCCCGGCACATGGACCTCCGGACGAGGTGGACCTGGAGCAGGGAGAGCAAGAAGACAAGCATGGAGATGAGGAGGAGCTGGGGATGCTGGGGACGCTAGACGACACGGGCTCAGGACTCGCGGACCAGCGCTTCCCAGAGGAACGCCGCGGCCTAGAGCACCGACAGCAGTCCGGCATCTCCAAGAAGCAGTTTTGGTAGCAGCGCTACGCGGATGCCTGACTCGCCTACGACGCTGTCAACGCCCGGGAGGCTATGACAGAGGATGAGCGGAAGCAGGCCAAAGTCGACCTATGCCACGCCGCCATCAAGATGGAGAAGGTGGAAGAGCATCTGGAGGAGGAGACTCGCCGAGAGGAAGCCGCTGCCCGCGCCCAAGCCGAGGCGGAGGAGGAGGAGCATCAGCGTGTACGGGAGGAGGTGGAGGAGACCAACCGCCAGGAGCGCCTCGCAGACCTTGCCAAACTCAACTGCTCCGTCGAGGACATCGTGGACCCCGACACCCTCGTCATCTCCGCCAACCCTGCCCAGCGCACCAGCTACTCCGCCTCCGACACCAATGCCAACCCTACTCATCCAACTGCCTCAGAGCCTCCAGAGCCTCAAATGCCTCAGGAGCCTCAGGAGCCCCGGGAGCTCCAGAAGTTGAAGGAACGCATGGTGATCCAGGACAAGGTCATCACTGACCTCCGTCACCATCGCTCCGAGCAGACCTGCCTCCGCATCGCCACCAAAGCCCAACTCCAAGAGCTACGAGCTGGAGAACAAGACCTTCAGCAACAAGCAGAGCTCCAACGAGAAGACCGGATCAAGGCCCAGGCAGAGCTGGAGCGCCTCCGCACCCAGAACCTCGTCGCCCAACAGGCCCAGGAATGGGAATGCAAGGAGGCCCAGCAGGCCCTGCAAGCCGTACAAGATCGTCTTCACCACCTGGAGCAAGAGTCGGCGCGGAAGGAAGCAGCATACCGGGACAACGAGGTCCAGGTTGCCGCCATCCTCGACAACCTCCGCCTCAACAACATCCGCCTCCAGTGCCAGCTAGCCGCCGCCAAGAGCCAGACTCCGCCGGCCGCTACCTCTACGCCTGACCTGGAGCAGCCCGCCCAGCCCCGGACTCAAGGCCTCGCCATGGAGACCCCGGGAGCAGCCACGCAGCCTCCGCTCTTCTCCGGCTCCCAGCTATGTCCTCTACCCTCAGAGAGCCTCTTCAGCCATCTCCAGCGTCCTCCCACCCGCCACTTCGACGGCAAGAACCTCTCTGAGTTCCCCGTCTGGTTCTGGTGGTGGAACCACTACTACCACTCCAACTGCGAGATGAGCAATGTGGACAAGCTGGAGAAGCTGATGGAGTGCCTCAAGGGTCCGGCCAAGACTGCAATCACCTTGTGCCAGAACTTCAAGGAGAAGGACTATGACAATGCCCTGGCCATCCTCAAGGACAACTATGGCAACGCCTCTGCCCAGAAGACCGAGCTACTCCGATCCTTGGAGCAAGTCGAGAAGATGCACAACAACGCCACCACCGAGTCCCTCTATGCTCTCGCCGACAACCTCCATCGCATTGGGGTCCAGCTGCGCCAGCACGGAGTTCAAGATCTGGACTCTCACGCCCTGCTCCTCTTTGAGAAGCTGCCGGACTCCATGGTGCTGGACCAGATGAACTCCCATGCCTGCGCCAACCTCTCGCTGGAGATCGGCTATGACGAGCTGGTCAACATCTGCCGCATCAAGGCCAAGGCCAGAGCCGCCACCCGCGGGGCCCTTCCCCGACCTCGCAACAACCCCCCATCCACCTCCTCCACCCATCCAACCAACCGCCCTCAGCCCTCACAGCACAATTGCCCCTACTCCGGCAACTACCTCGCCAACCCTTTGGCCCCCGACTCCGAGGAGTCCGCGGGGCCCCAGAACGGGGGCAAGAAGCGTAGCCAGAAGCGGGCCCAGGGTGGGTCTCAGGCCTCCACTCCTCCCTCCACTCAGCAGCCTTCCCCAGCCAAGCGCCCTATGCTCCCTCAAGAAGGACAAGAGCTGGTGCCTCTACGGAGACGAGCTGATGGATCCATCATCCACTGCCACCTCTGCGACGGCAACCACATGGTCCATGAGTGCCAGGTCTACGACACCCCCGCCAAGAAGCTGCAGCGAGCCAAGGCCATTCTGCTCTGCTACAACTGCCTGCGCCAAGGTCACAGATGAGACGAGTGCCGCAATCGAGGATGCTGCCGAGAGTGCAACGACTTGCACCACACCGTCCTCCACTCCATTCTCTCCGCCCAAGGCCAGTCCGCCAACCTCCACCTCTCAGCAGCTGGAGACTCTCCCAAGCTTCCTTCCATCATTCATCCTGTCTTCTCTCTGGGAATGCTGGGGAGAGTGCAGCATAGCAAGGGCATGGTGATGCTGGACAATGGCTCCAGCTACACCTGGTGTACAGAGGAGCTGGTGCGCTGCCTCGGCCTCAAGGTCTTCGGCTCTGTCACTCTACAGCTCTCCACCGCCCACAGCTCCATTCACTGCAACATCAAGGCCAAGATGGTGAAGATGTTCCTGTCCAGCAACCAGTCAACGATGGAGATCACTGCCTGCGTTGCGGAGAGCGTCACCGCGCCCGTCACCATTGGCGGCATCAACCTCCCAACACAGCCCTTCCGTGACCTACACGCATCCTCAACTGGCCCAGCAAGGCCAAGCAGGAGAAGATCATGGACGTCCTCATCGGCCTGGACTACCTGCGTGCCTTCGAGGGCCCGGGAGTGCCTTGCCAGGACGTCATGGGCCTCTCCGTCTACTCCTCCGCCTTCGGCACTCACCTCTCCGGACCCGCCCCTGCCCAGACTACCGCCCACGTCCTACCTGCCTCCTGCTCTCTACAACTCTCCTCACCTTCGCTTCATCAGCTGGTGGAGATGCAGATGGGACTCGAGGTGGTGGGGCTGGGAGGCAAGGACACGGTGACCAAGTGCAAGGACTGCAGTGGGGACCTGGACGAGTACAAGGTTGGCATCTGCAATGACTGCAAGCTCGCCACCAAGTTCGACATCCAGCGCAAGGTGGACGGACGCTTCATCCTTGCCCTCCCATTCAAGTCTGGCACCTCCTCTCTTCCCTCCAATCGCCAGACTGCCTTTGCCCGTCTACAGTGCCTGGAGGCCAAGCTCATGCCCCAGGAGAAGCAGCTGCACTACGCGGAGTTTGACAAGTTTGAGAAGAGTGGCATCGTGGAGCCGGTGGACGAGTCCAAGACCCCAGGAGCCATGATCCAGTACCTGCCTCACCGCCCTGTCTTCAAGCACACGGCTGCCTTCACCAAGTGCCGCCCCATGCTGGACTGCTCCGCCTCCACCCGCAATGGCCAAAGCCTCAACGACAACCTTTGCACCAGCCACAACCGCCTCACCGACCTGCTGGACGTCCAGTTCCAGTTCTGCCTGGCCAAGCATGCT
Source organism: Ptycholaimellus sp. GST1_10 (assembly GCA_030248095.1). Lineage (NCBI taxonomy): Eukaryota > Metazoa > Nematoda > Chromadorea > Chromadorida > Chromadoridae > Ptycholaimellus > Ptycholaimellus sp. GST1_10. The sequence continues at coordinate 6,785 of JASANA010010338.1, forward strand.
TTGGTGGCAGATGTCTCAGCAGCCTTCTACGGCCTGGAGGTGAAGGAGCAGGATCGGGACGCCTTCCGCATCCTCCTGCCTGTAGATCCACAGCGCCCGTTCTCCAAGACCAACCTCCGCTGCGTTTGCTTTGCTCGCCTGGTCATGGGTGCTACCTGCTCTCCCAACCTCCTACTCACCTGCCTTGACCAGCTGACCAAGGATGCCCTTGCCTCTGGCCTCACCTACAACCTCACCCAGGATGAGCTCAAGACCCTCACCAACCACTTCTACATGGACAACGGCATCTTCAGCTTCGGGGAGGAGGAGGAGGGAGCGCGCCTGGCACAAGGCCTGCAGAAGCTCTTCGCCATGGCTCAGCTACGCCTCCGCCAGTTCTGCTCGGACTTGCCAGGCACTCTCCACAACATCGCCTTGGAGGATTGGGAGGAGCGACAGGAGGTCCGCAATCTAGGCCTCATCTGGAACACCAGCCTCGTCACCTTCCATCCCTTCGCCCCCGACTACTCCGACATCATTGACGACAAGCTCACCAAGCGTCAACTCCTCTCTGCCTTCTCCCCCATCTACAACCCCTTCGGACTCCTCGCTCCCCTACTCCTTGCACCATGCCTACTCTTCCAAGCTGCCTTCAATGCTGGAGATGGCTGGGAGGAGCGGATAGGCCAAGACTACCTTGCGCGATGGAAGGGGATGCGGAAGGAGCTGGAGAGGGTCACGGAGGTGGAGCTGCTGCGTCGAGTGTTCCAGAGCCCGGACGCCCCCTGCAACCTCGTCATCTTCTCCAACGGCTCCAAGTCCGCCTATGGGTTCATGCTCTACGTTCTCCAGACTGGCTTTCCACCCTCCTTCCTCTACGCTCACTCCCACCTAGTGCCCAAGAGTCAGAAGAGCCTCCTCATCACCGTCCCTCGGATCGAGCTGTGGGGAGCACTGCTGGGACTTCGGGCTGCTGCACTCATCGCCAACAAGTTCCAGTCCAAGCTAGGCCAAGTCTACCACTTCATCGACTTCAAGACAGTGTTCTACTGGATGGAGGAGCAGGGAACGTTGCAAGCCTACAAGAGCAAGCACATCTGGGAGATGAAGGAGCTGGACGGGAAGCTGGGCGGCATCAGCCGTCGCTTCGTACCCACCAACCTCAACGTCACCAACTATGTCACCAAGCCTCGCCTCTTCAAGGACCTCGCCACCTTCCATCGCGGACCAGCCTTTCTACAGGCACCCCGGGAGCAGTGGCCAGCCTGGAGAGTGGGCAAGGACTTCGAGGACGAGGTGCCGGAGGAAGAGCTGGACGGGATCAAGCGCGACACCGCCACCCGAGCCACCATCAGCGTCAACGTCACCGCTACCGTCTTTGATCACGAGTTCATCGATGGCATCCTCGCCTCCAGCAACTCCCTTCACCGCCTCCTCCTATGCTTCACCTTCTTCTTTTGCATGCTCCTCAACCACAGCTACTCTGGCCAGGTGACGGAGCAAGAGAAGGAAGCAGTGTTCATGCAGCTGGTGAAGATGGAGCAGACGCGGACCTGGCCCGGCCTCGCCAAGGCCATCCAGGAGCAGAAGACCCGGCCGCACAAGATTGTCCGCTCCCTCAACCTCTTCGTGGACAGCGCCGGCATCATCCGCCTGGGCACCCGCATCACCGACCATCAGCCCTACCTCCTACCCGGTCACTCACATCTTGCCCAGCTGCGCCTACTCCAGACTCATCAGCGCCTCCTTCATCCTCCTCTACGGACAACGCTAGGACGAGTATGGGAGCAGTGCTGGCTGACGGGTGGACTGTTGGTGGCCAAGAAGGCGGTGAAGCTGTGTGCCAAGTGCAAGTACTATGGCCCCATGCTGCCCAAGCCCTCCGCCGGCCTCCTTCCCGACAACTGACTCAAGTGCGGCCTCCCTGCCTTCACTCATGTCCTCATCGATCAGCTCAGACCCATCGAGAGCTACGCCAACAGCTACTCCAAGCCCAAGAAGCGGTGGGTGCTGCTGCTCACCTGCGCCATCAGCCGTGCCATCCACCTGGAGCTCCTACAGGCCTACTCTACGGAGGCGGTCATCAAGGCTCTGCAACGTTTCTGGGCCAAGCATGGACTACGCTCCAGCACCGTCTACCTGGACAGAGCCACCGCCTTCACCGGCCTTGTCGTCGCCCTCCACGCCTTCACCGCCAATCACCAGCTCAAGCTCTCCTTCTCTCCAGTGCGAGCGCCCTGGCGGATGGGAGCTGTGGAGCAGCTGGTGTCCCTCATCAAGAAGAGCTTGCACCCCGCCCTCTACAAGAGCCGCCTCGACAACTTCGCCCTACTCACCCTCCTCACCGACATTGAGGCCTGCCTCAATGCCCATCCTCTTCTCCCCCTCACCGATGCCCCCAACGACCTCCAGCCTCTCACCCCCGCTCACCTCCTGGGAGGAGACACCAGCTTCGGCCTTGCCCAGTTCCAGACCTACACCTACTCTCAAGGCCTCTCCCGCCGCCTCCGCAACCTGGCTTGCCTCCTCAGCAACTCCCAGGACACCTTCTGGAGCCGCTGGCGCTTGGAGTACAAGCACTGGTTGGTGGAGCACGGCTTTGAGCAGCAGCGCCAGGGCAAGGACTCCTACATCTCCCTCTCCAAGGCCTATCTCCTGGCCAGCCCCAAACCTCACCCAGAGTGGAAGCTGGTGCACATCGTGAAGAAGTACGTGGGCAAGGACGGAGTCTGCCACTACGTCCGCATCATCATCAGCTCTGGCTACGCCTCCGACCACTCCATCTCCCACCTCCTGCCCCTGGAGGCTGAGGTGGAGGAAGCAGATCAAGTTCCAGCCAATGCCACCTGCCCAGTCCCCGGCAAGATTGAGGAGGAAGCTGACGAGTCAAGTGGGGAGCTGGCGGGTTCCGCCCGCACACGCGGCCTCGCCTTCCACCCCCCGTCCGTCATCGACCACGACTACTGCTGATCCTCCCCCTTCCCACTTCAGCCTATTCCTTCTCTCTTTTATCCTTTTCGTTTTGCTCCAGGCCTATTGCCCCTGTTGAGCTTTAGCATTTCCTTGTGGCCTAGTTTCAGTCTAGGGCCCCCTCCTTTCTGTCGCCTTTGGGGCGCTCTTCATCATCGGCTTCATGTTCATGTCTTGCATGGTGATTCTTCCTCTTTCCCCGCTTTGCTGTCAAAGAGGCCCGGGAGCACTGTTGGGGCATGGGAGTGCGGGGAGCCCAGAGATGGTACTACTCGTCGTGAGAGTCCGTTCCCTCCTCCCCCATTTCATACACTTCACGCTCATTGGTCCCCGACCTTTCCCGCCAACCCCCCAGACACAGCTCGCCCGCTGGGCTCCAGACTCTCCTCATCATCCCACTCTATTCCCTGTCCCACCCTTTGGAGACCTTCTAAGAAAAGCTTGGTGGTGGAGGTCTTGTGCTTGCGTGACACTGTGACCCTCACCGGCTTTGCCAAGGCCTTCAGCCTCTGCAAGAAGCGCGTCTCCATCCTCACCAACATCTCGCACACCCTCGCCAACGCCGTCGGGGCATAGGATTTCATCACCCTCACCTCCTCCTCTCCCAACCTACCACTTCCACCCCGACACAAGCGAATGTTGTTGTAACAAAGCTAGTAAAATAATTTTAAAAAAGAATGTATCATTAAGGGTTTTAGGAGTTTTATATACTATATGCATATGCTATGAAGGCCTATGGTGCAGAAAATAGGCAAAACAAGAATGATGGATCGAAATTTCATTAAATGCTTAAAAATATATAATTGTTAACATTGATGCTTGTTTGCATTTTTGTATTTTATATTTTAGGTATATATAAAATAATATAAAATTTGCTAATTAATTGTAATTGTTTCAAGACATAACCTAAACATACATACATTAACAAGACTAAAATGCTACAGCATGAGCTGCTTATGAATTGTCAATCATCAAAAAGAACTAGACAAGGTGTGACAAAATCGTGATAAATTTCGATTTAAATTATAAACCATTTTGAGTCAAAATTTTAACAGGTTCATCTACGAAATCCACTGAGCATTCATAAGCAGGCGGCAATTTATGGCAGAAAACTTGTCATTTCAATTATTCTAGTTTTTATTTTGTCTTTAATTTTTGATTAAATGATATTATTTGTGAACTTTACTCTTACAGAAGCCTCTTACAGAAAAATACATGTAAAATTTGAAAAGTGATTTGAAAATAAAAAATTGATCATATTGCAAATGCCAGCAAAAGTTAACTTTATTTTAGCTAATTTCAATTTAACTTTAATTTTGATTGTTTTATTTTGTTACACCTCATTTAGTAAACTTATAATTTCATTGTGACCAAAAATTCAGAAAACTTTTTTTGATGTAACAATTTTTTTTATTTCACTAGTTGTATTTTCTATCATTCACTAATTTTTGTCCTCTTTGTGCCAAAATTGCCGCCTGCTTATGAATGCTCAGTGGATTTCGTAGATGAACCTGTTAAAATTTTGACTCAAAATGGTTTATAATTTAAATCGAAATTTATCACGATTTTGTCACACCTTGTCTAGTTCTTTTTGATGATTGACAATTCATAAGCAGCTCATGCTGTAGCATTTTAGTCTTGTCTAGGTCTTGGCCATGTGGAAGACATATCTACTTGCCACATGAACAAGGCTTCAAACAGTCATTGGGAAAAATCCATCGCTTGGAATTAAGATCTAGGAATTAAGATCTGTCGCGCCCTAGGAATTAAGATCTATCGCATTGAAGCTAACCTGAGCATCAGTTTATAAAAATCTGTGCAGTTTCCCTTTCGCATTGAAGCTAACCTGAGCATCAGTTTATAAAAATCTGCACAGTTTCCCTTTTTTATATATTTCAGTTAATATTTTAGTTATTTATTAAAATTCAGAGGCCTAAATCAAAATTTCAAGAATTTTGTCATCTGGAGCAGACTGTGAGCTTTCGATTGATATATATATGTCCTAGGGTTCAACCTACCAGTCTTCCAATCAATTCGGGGACAGGAAACCATGCAAAAACTCGATCACCCATTCATAACTAGGGCGCGACTACATACATTAAAAAATATAATCAATTATGTTCGTTCAAACATAGATTTATGTTCGTTCATATTTCTGAAACTTCAATATTTTTGGAATTATTAGATAAATAGAATAAAGACCGTTGAATCCTACAAATATACATTGATGACCCTTCTTTTTCTTTGCCGAAATGAAATTTTGATGCCTTTTCTGCCCCTTTTCTTTTCTCACATCTTGATTCTACCGAAATATGGTTTTGTTTCAATTGTTTTTCAAAAAGGTTTTGGCTCT
>JASANA010010344.1:0-11600 GCA_030248095.1 Ptycholaimellus sp. GST1_10
TGATATTTTGCGAAACTCATGAAAGGTCTTTTTGAATTAAATGGGTAAAATGGTGTGTCCATTCTGCACCTGAATTCTGGTAACATAAAAGAATAGGTGCTGGGTTTTTGGTCGGGCCCAGGGGTGTTTGCACCAGCAATTGTGGTAACATAGGAGTGAAGGGGGGAATATAGGTGTTTTCCTTCACATTCTGCACCTGAATTCTGGTAACTCGGGACCCACCTATGTAGTCACGGAATTTTCATGTAGATGATTAAATACCTACTTTTTTTACAAACATAGTTAGTCTATACTGGATGGCGGGTGCATGCCTACCAGGAGTAGGGACTTGTCCCCTACCAGGAGTACCTTTCAAGATTCCAATCCCTTTTTCAGATCCAATCATAAACATATGTGGTCAAAATTTTTGTCCAAAGCCCCCCAAAAATTCGGACACCTCTCAAAAAGCCTGTCTTAAGCCCTTTTCATGATCTAAAATAGGGGGTCAAATTTTTTGCTTATAGGCCTTCGAAATTTCTCGCTTTTCTTAATCAATTTTTCTTAATTTCATTGTCAAACCACTGAGAACAACAAATGAATTCGACGATTGAAGTACAACCTACACTCAGAAGCATTTTAAAAGCAACTTAGTCACTTTAACTCGCAAAGAACTCAAATGAAGGCTTTTATTTGGCATACCTTGAAAAGTTTGTAGTCCTTGTAGGACGGCTCTTTGTGACCGCCGCAGAATTTGAGGTCAAAGCGTGCATAAGTGAGCCCGCATTCGCTGCTCAGCCGAGCTATGCGATCCAGGCCCAGCCAGAACTCGCTGTCCTCCTTCATCACACCAAAGCCTGACTCGTAGACGACCATGTCTCGCTTAAAGTCCAGGCTCCCATTGACACGCCTGTGTTGGGCCAGAAATAGACGAGAAACACTGTGCCAGAAGAAAAAACATGTCGCAAAAATAGACAGTTGCATTTTGTTTTGGCGCACGGATAGTGGTCTCTTTTCAGGGCGCGCCAAAACAAAATGCAAATATCAAAGCAGATTCCACTAGTACTTGCTGTATTTCTTTGTCCATTTACGCGGGGTAATTGATTCAGACAGGAGAAAGGAGCACTATTTTCGCTTTGGTGATGATACCAGTTATTGCTTCATCTTTTAACTGCCAAAAATTGAACCAGAAGAATACATGATAATGGCGTCCCATTTCCACCGCTGCACCACTGCCAACCTTGGCTGACTACACAGATGAAGAAAGCCAGTCCTGCAAGGTCTGTTCCACCACGATTCTAACCACCCCCCGCAGACAAAACAGAAGCCTGCTTGTCTGGAATTGAATCTCAGCTGGCCCAACTCTCCTCCTTCCTCCTGCACCCCCAGCCCTACAGATCTTATAGGCTGCTGCTGCCTGCCTCAAACCACCTGCCAACCCCTCCGCCCCTATGCTTGAGTTGAAGATGAAATTGATGATGAGCTCCTGGTGGAAGTCCATGAATACCAGATAGAAGCAAATGAGCACCAGATCCATAATCTACACAATTAACATGTATCCAATTAACATGTATTAAAACCTCAAAAGAATGCTGGAATGCTAAGACATAGGAATAAAATGAAAAAACTCGATGTTTACCCAAAAAAAGTTAATGTTTTGGCCAAATAAACGTGAACAATGCAAAAAACTAGAGGTGGCATGACACTCAGAGGCCTCGCCTACCCTAGAACCATTAACACCCGCCCAAGAAGCTGCCCGCAATGCTTGTTTAATGGATGGTCTGACACAAAAATGGGCACGTCTAATATATCATTTCCGGTTATATAACGTATAGATGAATCTTTCAACTTTTTTCATTTGCATTATTTTTATGCGATTTCTCTCAAGGGGTCAAAAAAGACGTATATACCACCGTTTTCATTATTAGTTACCGCCTATTTTCACAGGCATTTCTACGAACTTTTCGGCCTGTTTGAGAGCAGGCTTTAGAAATCATTGCTGCTTTTTTCATTGAAAAAAAATGAAATCAATCGGTGCAGCATAAGATGAGAAACTCTTATTAAGATTTTACAATAGCCCTCAAAACATACTCCTGGTCGAAAAGAACGGCTGGGAGGTGACGGTATCGTTGCTACTTTGCACCAGCACAGTATGGCGAAAGCACAATCTGTTGTGGTACGTTGAAGTCCACTTGGATCAAAAGAGCTCAAAGGCTTTTTCACACTCTCACGTGCATGCCAGTACCAATAAATTATAACTGGTACCATTGGCAGGCCAAATGTAAGTCCCTTTTTTCCAAAATTTTCAATTGTCTCGAGTAAAAAGTAAAGGAAATACAATTTATACTTGTGAAATCTGCTGCTTAGACAGTTGCATTTTGTTTTTGGCGCGCAGTTCAGTGTCTCTTTCCAAGCGCGCCCAAAAACAAAATGCAGATGATGCAGCAGATTTCACAAGTATAACTTGTATTTCCTTTACTTTTTACTCGAGACAATTGAAAATTTTGGAGAAAAGAGACTCACATTTGGCCTGCCAATGGTACCAGTTATTTCTTCCACTTTTAGTATAATATAAAATTGGGCTTGCGCGAGCGGAGCGTTAGCGGAGCGGTAGCGCCAAGCCCCTCTTATCAAGCAACACAACCAATTGCAGCTTTCCCAAAGTTTGGCAGGCTGTAGCTCGTCACACAGACGTCGGAGACCGCTGCAAATAGGCTCAATCGACGCGCCGTGGTCGAATTGTGGGGGGTCCTCTTTGGACAAAAATTTTTTAGTGCCTTATTAAAAAAGTTATTTCAAAAAAACTTTTTAAAAAAAATGTCCGGTGTCCAGGCGCACACCGACCGACCGACCGACCGACCGACCGACCGACCGACCGACCGACTGACCGACCGACCGTCCGACCGTCCGACCGTCCGTCCAGCAAGTGTTGCAGACACTTGGGCAACATCTGGGGTGTGGATCTCAACGGTTCTAGGGTAAATCGATGCCGCTGAGTGTCATGGCACCCCTAGTTTCTACATTTTCCGCGTTTTTTAGGTCGAAACATCAACTTTTTGGGTAAAAATTCAGTTTTTTGGGGTTTTTTTTGCATGTTTTTCAATTCCAGCTCTATATTTATGCTTTTTACAGGGTTTTTTGCCAAATTAACAGCGCCATATAGGTAATTTTGAACGTAGATTACGATGGTGGCACCCGTTTGCTTCTACCTGGTCTGCGTGGTCTTCCACCAGGCCGTGGTGAACAAGCAGGTCATCATCAACTTCATCTTGATGCATTGTAAATAGTTTTTGGTCTAAAAAAACAGCACCATAAAGGTAACTTTGCACGTAGAATACGATTGTGGCACCAGTTTTCTTCTATCTGGTCTTCATGGGCTTCCACCAGGCCGTGGTGAACAAGCAGGTCATCACCAATTTCGTCTTGAGGCATTCTAAAGGGTTTTTGTGCCTACAAAAAGCATCATATAGGTAATTTGGGATATAGATTATGGTATGTTTTTCATGGGCTTCCACCAGGCCGTGGTGAACAAGCAGCTGATCACCAACCCCATCTTCGTCTCCATGCATAGGGGCCTTGCCCCTGTATGAAGTGGATGAAATTATTATATAGTGGGTTATACTAACCCAAAAAGTATCTCTTATCTATATTTTACCTGCGATTGAAGTAGGGGAAATTTTTTTATTTAGCTTAATTTGAATTCTACTTGCAACTGAAGTGGATGAAATTTTTTCTTAGCAAAAAAATAAGTTTTATATTTTAGATTGTGAACTTTGTGCACTGTAAAACTATCGTCAGTCCAATGTAAAACTGGATTAATTAATGATAAGAGAGCACCTGGCCAAATTACTAATATGTATTTAAAATCTGAGCTCCCAAAAAAAAGTAAAATGTGTAAATATTTTTTTAAAATATATATAGCAAACAAAATTTTAACTGACCATGCTACTTATCTCCATTGCAATTAATTGCAATTGATTATAAAAAATATGCCTTGGTCTAAATTAATGTACACATGATAGTTTTCAAGAAATAGACAAAATTTGGGACTTGAAATTTTAAAAAAAATTATAACTCAACTAATGGGTAAATTCTGCGAAATTTGGGAGCCAACTACATTTTGACCAAATCAATTGCCATTAAAGTAAGGTGCTCGCTTATCATTAATTAATCCAGTTTTACATTGGACTGACGATAGTTTTACAGTGCACAAAGTTCACAATCTAAGATATAAAACTTATTTTTGACCGCGGAGCGGCCCGAAGGGCCGCTCCGCGGTCTATAGAGGTTACTCAACTTTTGTCCTCATATATATATATATATATATATATGTATTTCTGGAAATGCTGGGAACGGGCGAATTCTCAACGGATTTGGACAAACTTTTTTTTTCCTGAAAGGTAATGAGATTTTAGGAAGATCTGGAGGGGTGGAACCGGTTTCCGAGCATTTGAAACATTACTTTTTTGGGTAGAAAGTTTGAAAATTTGGGTATGCTGTAAAAGGCTCAATTCTCAACGGATTGGGACAAACTTTTTTTTTCCTGAAAGGTTATAAAATTTTAGGAAGATCTGGAGGGGTGGAACCGGTTTCCGAGCATTTGAAACATTACTTTTTTGGGTAGAAAGTTTGAAAATTTGGGTATGCTGTAAAAGGCTCAATTCTCAATGGATTTGGACAAACTTTTTTTTTCCTGAAAGGTAATGAGATTTTAGGAAGATCTGGGGGGTGGAACCGGTTTCCGAGCATTTGAAACATTACTTTTTTGGGTAGAAAGTTTGAAAATTTGGGTATGCTGTAAAAGGCTCAATTCTCAACGGATTTGGACAAACTTTTTTTTTCCCTGAAAGGTAATGAGATTTTAGGAAGATATGGAGGGGTGGAACTGGTTTCCGAGCATTTGAAACATTACTTTTTTGGGTAGAAATGTCGAAAATTTGGGTATGCTGTAAAAGGCTCAATTCTCAACGGATATTGACAAACTTATTTTTTTCCTGAAATAAAATAAAATTTGAGGAAGATCTGGAGAGGTTTGACAAGTCCCGGAGCATTTGAAACATAACTTTTTTAGGTAGAAAGGTTGAAAAATGGGGTATGTTGAGAGCTCCGCGGTCACCTATTGCGCTCTGCGCCATATACTTGTTTTGCTAAGAAAAAATTTCATCCACTTCAGTTGCAAGTAGAATTCAAATTAAGCTAAATAAAAAAATTTCCCCTACTTCAATCGCAGGTAAAATATAGATAAGAGATACTTTTTGGGTTAGTATAACCCACTATATAATAATGTATATATCTGGTACCATCGGCAGGCCAAATGTGGGACTCTTTTCTCCAAATTTTGTAATTGCCTCGAGCAAAAAGTCAAGGAAATACATCTACTACTAGTGGAATCTGCTGCTTGGACAGTTGCATTTTGTTTTTGGCGCGCAGTTCAGTGTCTCTTTCCATGCGCGCCCAAAAACAAAATGCAGATGACGCAGCAGATTCCACTAGTAGTAGATGTATTTCCTTGACTTTTTGCTCGAGGCATTTACAAAATTTGGAGAAAAGAGTCCCACATTTGGCCTGCCGATGGTACCAGATATTTCTTCCACTTTTAATATAGTATAAAATGTAAAAAAACTAATTTTATATTGTTGGTTATATATTTAATTTATATTTTATTCGATTTATAAAAAATTATAAATAAAAAAACTTGTTGAAAAAATATAAAAAAAAATATTTGAAATTGAAAAATGCAATGTAAACTTATTGGCAACTTATTTTTTTGATAAATTTTCTAGACTTAAACTTAGGCCAATCGATTTTTGGGAAAAAAGTTTTATTTTTGGCCTGGCGATGGTACCAGTTGTTTTCCCAACTTTAAACACACAAAAAGAAAAATAAATGCCTGACAAGGATTCGAACCTTCCAATTTCATCCATCTGCCCAAACGCTTACACCACTATACCACTGGTGCATATGACCACTTAATTTAACTGAAGAACTAAATACATGAGGCTCAGGGACCCGGGGAAGGGTGGTGGGGGAAGAAATGAATACCTACTATCGTCCATTGAATAGATGCGGAGAAGAAGAAGAAGGAGAAGGAGAAGGAGAAGGAGGAGGAGTTCGGACAAATGGTTTTTTGCATTTTTCACAGTAAAACAAATAGTTTTGGGCAAAAGTCAAAAGATAAACTATAGTCAATTCGATGTTGATCTTTCCATTGCAAAAAGAATTAAAACGATTGGAGCGTTCTGTGACGAGCAGCAGCCTTATCAAAATTGAGATCTAGCAATAACCTCTAAAATGTACACCTAGGTCGAAAAGAGGGGCTGGGCGCTGACACTCCGCTAAAGCTCCGTTCGCGCCAGCCCAATATACAAATTTTATAATGTTGATTTAATGTTTAGCTAAGGCTTTTATTGGATAAACAAATAAATAATAAACAAAAATAAACGTTTTTAAAAAACATAACAAAACTTTTTTTGAAATTGGAAATTACAATTTTTCTTAGCTTATACTCAGGACAATCGATTATTGTGAGAAAAAAGCTTTATTTTAGGCCTTGCGATGGTACCATTTGTTTTTGCAACCTTAAACAGACAAAAAAAATGAAGGATTCGAACCTGCCAATTAAATTCAGCAGTCCAATCGCTTACACCACTACACCACTGGTACAGATGCCACCTTAGCACAACTTAAGGTGTATCAATAAATAAATACATGATGAGGCCCAGGGACCTGGGGAAGGGTGGGGGGGGGGGAGAAATGAATACCTACTATCATCCATTGAATAGATGCGGAGAAGAAGGAGAAGGAGGAGAAGAAGTTCGGTCAAATGGTTTTTTACATTTTTCTTGCCAAATTAAAAAGTTTTGTGCAAAAGTCAAAAGATAAACTATAGTTAAATCGATGTTGCTCGTTCCCATGCAAAAAGAATTAGAACGATTGAAACTTCCTGTGACGAGCTAGAGCCTTATCAAAATTAAGATCTAGCAATAACCCCGAAAACGTACACCTGGGTCGAAAAGAGGGGCTGGGCGCTGACGGTTCGCTTTGCTCCCTCGCGCCAGCCCAATTCTTTTATGTGCAAAATGTGATCCTTTGTGATAACCGTTGTATGACAGTGAACCCTCCACCAGTCATATCGCAGCAGGCCATAAAGCGATCCTCTTCATCCTGTAAAACTGACGTAAGTAGTGTAATATTGCGAAATTTTCATCCAACTGCATCAAAGCATGTTTTGTTTTGTTTTACTTAAAGGTGATGAAGTTAAATTTGTGACTCTTATTGGGTCTGTGTGAGCGGAGCGTAAGCGGAGTGTAAGCGGAGTGTAAGCTCTTAGTGAACCATCAACCTTGTTACGGGATTTGAAAATATTGTTGTGCGCCATAATTTTTGTGGGCATTCTATAGAGCTGCAAGTAGGCATTCCTTCAAATTCTCTCTAGGGTTGTACGAACTTTCGTCCCCGGGAAATTTCGTACCCAAACTTTCGTTACCCAAATTTTCGCACTCAGGAACTTTCATACCCGAACTTTCGTACCCGAACTTTAGTGCCTGAACTTTGGTACCCATTCCCAAAGCCAGGCCATTAGCCTGGCTTGAACTCCCACCAGGGAACCACCACTGTAATGAGTCCTACTTTGCGAGGTCATTTATGTGTGTGTCACGACAGTTCATCACCTTGATGGTTTATCAAAATGACGGTTCATCACCGCGACGGTTCATCACCGTGACAGTTCATCAAAACGTTGGTTCATCACCACAACGGTTCATCACCAAGCCCCATACCAAGCCCCCTGCCCTACCTAATCAGGGTTAAAATTCCTAAAAAAAAATAACAGTCAATGTTTTTATAAATTTTGGTGGAATTTCGAAACTGTGGCAGTTGCCTCTTATCAATGTCGAAAATCGAAATTCCCAATTTATTATTAATTGTTTACGGATTTCCGGGACCGTTACATTTGCAAATTATAATAGTCAACATTTAACAAATTTTTGGTGTAATTTTGAAACTGGGACAGCAACCACTTATCAGTGTCAAAATTCTGAAGAAATTGTCAACGGAATTTGGGAACAGTGGCAGTTACAACAGAATTTTCAAGATCTAGCAAAGTTTTGATTGAACTCGGTAACCCCTCCAGTACTTTGCCGGACAATACACTTTGCCGGACTATTTGTTTTTGACCGCGGAGCGGCCCGAAGGGCCGCTCCGCGGTCTATAGAGGTTACTCAACTTTTGTCCTCATATATATGTATGTATGTATATATTTCTGGAAATGCTGGTCCTCACCGAATTCTCAACGGATTGGGACAAACTTTTTTTTTCCTGAAAGGTAATGCAATTTTAGGAAGATCTGGAGGGGTGGAACCGGTTTCCGAGCATTTGAAACATTACTTTTTTGGGTAGAAAGGTTGAAAATGTGGGTATGCTGTAAAAGGCTCAATTCTCAACGGATTTTGACAAACTTTTTTTTTCCTGAAAGGTAATAAAATTTTAGGAAGATCTGGAGGGGTAAAACCGGTTTCCGAGCATTTGAAACATTACTTTTTGGGTAGAATTTTGAAAATTTGGGTATGCTGTAAAAGGCTCAATTCTCAATGGATTTGGACAAACTTTTTTTTTCCTGAAAGGTAATGAGATTTTAGGAAGATCTGGAGGGGTGGAACCTGTTTCCGAGCATTTGAAACATTACTTTTTTGGGTAGAAAGGTCGAAAATTTGGGTATGTTGTAAAAGGCTCAATTCTCAACGGATATTGACAAACTTTTTTTTTCCTGAAAGGAAATAAAATTGGAGGAAGATCTGGAGAGGTTTGACAAGTCCCGCATTATTTGAAACATGACTTTTTTAGGTAGAAAGGTTGAAAAATGGGGTATGTTGAGAGCTCCGCGGTCACCTATTGCGCTCTGCGCCATATACTTGTTTCAATTTTTCTGAAGTTCTTGTGTTGGCTTCGCCCTACTCCTGGTACTATTGTCAGTCCTTGGTACTCCACGACTGGAGGGCGTAGCCGTAGTAGCCCCCTATCGGTCGCTACGAAAACTATGGGTCAAAAACAAAATGTCCGGCAATGTGAAAAGTCCGGCAAAGAACTGACACCTCTGTAACTGGGACAGTTGTGATAGCTTGTTTGCTCATGGTAAGGGGCTTGTTGATGAAACAACATGGTGATATACCGTCGCGGTGATGAACCGTCGTTCTGATGAACTCTCGCGGTAATGAACCTTCGTGGTGATGAACCTTCGCTATGATGAACCATTGCGTCGCGCTGTGATGAACCATCGCAGTCATGAACCATCGTGGAACCATTTATGAGTACCCTTTTTCAATAAGCTATATCTCTAGATATACTGAATATTTGTTGATGAAAATTAACCAGGATATGCATCTAATTGTTGACTACATTGTGCTAAATTATTGGAGTCAATCTCATGGATTTTTGATTATTTTTTTAACATGGAGTATTGTATGAACTGCATAAAACAACAGAATATTGCAAATTGTAATGATTTTTTCCGTTTTGTGATGCTTTTTGAGTTTTTGCTTTACAACAAAGAAAAACAACTATTAAGGCACCATTCTGACATTTTTTGCGTTATATCTCCGAGTAAATCTACAAAAAAGGATTTACTGTAACGTTTCCCAAGCCGGTTTCGTCAGCCTATGTCGATGAGGCGGGCGGAAGGGAGGCCGGGATCAGTCTGTATATTTTCCCCAAGATGCCCTAACCTGTTCCGCTCTTCTTCCCTTCCCTTCCGGTGACGATGAAAGAGAATCTGGCTAAGTTCCTGCTGTATATCACCACAGCATTTGGTAAAGCAGAGAGCTGTTAGCTTTTCTGTACCTCCACCGACCACCTCTACAATGCTACTACAATGTCCGGCACCGCTTCCGCCAACTTCCGCTTCCGCAACAACTTCTGGCCTTTGGATTTTGCCGCCTCCCATCAGCAGCGATCGAGTCAAAGGCCCCAGTCACCGATCTACCAGAGCCAGGACAGCAAATCGAGCCCAGCCTTCAATGCCGGACTTTGCTTCGCTGCCAGACAGGACACCCTGCAGCCCCAGAACTTCACTCAGCCAGAGCCGGCCTCATGAACTTCTATGCGGCAGCAACTGCAACTGCGACTACGCTGCATGGAATTGAAAATTGACTTTTGAGTCTCTTTTCAATGTCCGTTCTTCATCAGCAACATCGCAGCGCCGAGTTTCCAGACATCATGCCATTTTCGGGCAGTAAACAGGAAACTCTGACATCACACGGCACACTTGCTACCATAATCCGCTGCCACTAAGGGTCTTGAAGCGAACTGGAAAGTTCTCTTCAAACAGCATCTCCTTTTCGATGATTTCATTTTATCCTTGCGGATTTTATGAAATCATTGAACGCCAATGATCGAGACGACATTCGACTTTGCATCAGAGCATTGAAAATTAACTGAAAAGTTTCTTTTCATGCTGACGTCATCAACATCGTCTTTAGAGTTTCATCATCCTGAATGGGATTTTGAATATTCTCTGCAGCTGACAGCTACCAGCATCAACCGTCTTCGATGCCAGACTTTGTAATTGGCCATTGTCAATTGTCAAAGATCTTCGCTGCCAGCCCCAATCAACGTCGGCACAGACTCAACTCTGCTTGGGCATCGAAAACTAACTGCAAAGTTGTTTTCATGCTGTCTCTGCAAGCATCGTCGATAGCAATTTCATTATCCTTGGACGGATCTCAAAATTGCCTGCAGCCAACAGCGACCACGTGTTTTCGCTGCCAGAGTTCAAAATTGGCTCCGACCAGTTTTCAAACTCCTGGCCTCTGCTGCAACCGAGCCGGCCAGCCAGACCAGCTATCCAGCAAGCAACGTCTACACTGCTAGAGTTTTGGAACCGTCTCTGACCAGTCCAAAACTCCCTGCTGCCTGCTGCAACCTCGCCGGCCAGCCTGTTTATAAATCTTTGCAGATTTATAAACGATCGAGCATCGCTGAAGAAAAGAGGGGCCAACTTCAGAGTCAACTGCCGTCTTTCAACGTTGCATCATTTACGGATCTTTAGGATCATGTGAATTGGAAAAGCAACGGCGAAAGACGAGGAACAAAGCAACTCATCAGCGGCTTCCTTTTCTACGCGGACAACGACTGGACCAGACCCAGCTCAGTGGACTGCTTGCACTGCCACTGCTACGGCCTCCCAGTCGACTGCGACCTCAGCCTGTTCACCTGCGGCCAGAAGGACTTCTTCACAGGCGGCGCCCTCCACAAACACTTCGACTGCGTCCGCCTCTACTAGGGCGCCTCCGAAGAGTATTCAAGGGACCCGCCCAAGGGACATGCCCTGCCCTCCTTCTGCCCGCCATTGAAGAAAGCGTCACTCCTGGACAAAGTCCGCCGCTTTCGCTACGGCTTCCTGGAGCACTACAACTGCATCCAGATCTTCATGGACTGCGACCAGTGCGGAATGCTGGACGGCATAGACTGCGGCCTCTGCCACTTTCTGCCTAACAGCAGCTACACTGCTAGCTCTAGGACTCCATTCCAATCATCGCTAACTACGGCTTGCTGCCCATGCTCTACTCTAGCATCAAGCCAACCAAGTCCAGCGTCCACGCCCTCTTCAACCCCGGCAACTACATAGACTT
>JASANA010010348.1:0-10418 GCA_030248095.1 Ptycholaimellus sp. GST1_10
GTCTGTTACTTAGGGTTTGCTGCACTCAATCTCTGCATCCTTTGAGATATTTGCTTGTCATTAACTGTGAGGGCGTCATAGAAAATTTCATTTTCAATGGGTCCAGCTGTTCGCTCCCTACTAGTCGCCTACTTTCTCTGCTCTCTTAGGCCCCGTTTGTGCCCTCCTAGGCCTTCACCCCATGCATCCCTCTGCTGGCATTCCATAGCCTCTGTTCTCTTGCTCCTAGGACCCCTCTTCCTGCTTTTGCCTCCTCCTCGCTTTGGCCCTCCTCCTCTTTGGTGGACAGAGCGGAAGCCCGCCCCCAGGTTCCCTGCTTCCAGCCAATGCACTGCCCACATCCATTGGTTTCCACAGCGCTGGCACAGCTCAACGGCTTCTACTACCTTCATCGCCCTCTCACCGGCTACATGGCCCAGCCCGCCATACCAGGCTCCTTCCATTCCATTCCAGGCCTGGGGCAGCTGAGAGGTGTTGGCAGAGGCAGAGGACGTGCGGGAAGCCTTCTTCTAGTCCCTGCCCTCCGTCCCTCCTCAACGCACAGCCTGGACGCTTCTACTGCCCCCAACCCCTCTGCAACAGCCTCAAGAATGGTGCTGGGAACCTCGCCAATTCAGGCCCCTTCTCCTCTCTTCCAGGTGGAGTGCGGAGGCAGTGAGCTGACGACAGCAGCTGCTGGAAAGCCTCGCCAAACAAGGCTCCTTCTTTCTCTACCCTTTAGGGCCCAGTGCAGCGGGCGAGTTGCTGCCGGTCTTCGCGGGGCTCTACTCTGGCTACGGCGCCTACAACGTCCCCTGTGCCATGCCTCCCTGCCCTGCCAAGCCTGATGCCTGCCTTGTTCCTTCCCCTCTTCCTTTCCCCTCTTCTCCTCCTCTTTCCTCCACCTCCCATCCTTTAGCAAGCCCATCCTCATACAGGCGGAGTGCAAGCTGGGTGGATGAGAGAGGAGGTGAGCGGATGAGGCGGTGGCTACGCGATGGGGCCTGGCCCGAGGGGAGCTGCTCTGCGCCAGCCTTCGCAAGGCCTCCGCCCAGCCAGCCCTGCCTCGCCAAACGCCTCTCTCCTCCATCCTGCCCCTGCGACTGGCCATGATCACCATGATTCATTTGCTCTTGTGCTCGTCTGTCTCCATTGCTCACCTGTCACTTCAGCTGCATCCTTCCATGCACTCTTTCTCTCTCTCCTCCCTTCTTTCCTCCTCTCCGCAGAGCCTCTCCTCACTCCCCCCCTGCCCCCTCCCCTGCAATACAGCCCCCAGTCCGTGCACTTCCTTTCCCTCCATCTGTCTGCCTTTCAAACCCTTGTGCCCACAGTCCAGCCTCTTGCATCAGCCTGCCCTGCCCGCCAGACAGCCCCCTGCAGTGCCCCCAGATCACGCCACTCGTCCCCCTCCTCCTCTAGCCCTGTGCCCTTTCCATGACCCCCTAGGCTCTCTAGTGCGGGGAGGCTAGTGTGGCTGTGTGCGCTCCCCCTTCACTGCCCTCTCCCATGATCTGCTACACCCCCCAGCCTCCACTGCCCCCTCTCTGTCTTCCCGCCCTTTGTCTACCAGACAAGGCGGCCCTATAAGAACCCCCTCCACGTCTCGTTCTGGACCAGTCTTGGGGAAATCGTCTCGTTTGTTCAGCATAGGAGAAGTGTGATGATTGATAAACTCCGATCTGCAGCTGCAGCCGAAGGTCCTTTGCAAAGCATAGGCGCGGGAGGTGGTAGAATCCAATTCTTCCACTATGTGGTGCCCAGAGTGAGGCTCTTTTTGATGCATGTCGCGCCCGCCTCTACTCCCCTTCCCCGTCCCCTCTTGACCTTTGCGAAGCTGAACGCAGTACGCTGCGGCCTTTCTCTCTAGATCGGATCCTCATTTTCTTCTTCTCCAGCTACCTGGAGGACTGCTGGGAGTAGTCCACTGGCCAGCTGAATGGCTCACGAAGGCGTGTCAGGTGAACAAACTACCAAGGGTTGAGGTTGGTAAGCCAAAGCTGTCGGGGGGGGGGGGGGGAACCGGGGGCACGCGGGAGTCCAGAAGACCCTTTCTAAGGCATCCTCCTGCCGGGACAGAGGGATTTGTCCAAAATCATAACGGCTCCTGCCCGCTACTCAGTGAGCGCGGACACTGCTGAGTAGGCGCAGCCGAGTCGGGAGGCAAGCATTTGAGCGCAGTTGTTCGTTAGGACGACTGCACCTGAGGGCATTTAACCAAGTGCATGAGACTGGCATGCTTGGCCCGTGTATAGTTCCTCTCTTTTGTGTATATCTGGTACCATCGGCAAGCCAACATTAAGTCTCTTTTCTCCCAAAATTGACAATACCCTGAGTGAAAAGTCAAAGAAATAAAATTACTGCCACTGGAATCTGCTTGGACAGTTGCATTTTGTTTTTGGCGCGCAGTTCAGTGTCTCTTTTCATGCGCGCCCAAAAACAAAACGCAGATGGCACAGCAGATTCCAGTGGCAGTAATTTTATTTCTTTGACTTTTCACTCAGGGTATTGTCAATTTTGGGAGAAAAGAGACTTAATGTTGGCTTGCCGATGGTACCAGATATTTCTTCCACTTTTAATATAGTACAAAATATAGATACAAATTTTATACTGTTTGTTGGTTATATATTTAGTTAAAATTTTATTGTATAAAAAAAATTTATTTTAAAAAGTATTACAAAAATATAAGATTCAAAATTTAAAAATAAAATGCAAATTTATTGGCAAATAACATATTTTTGTTACATTTTCATGACTTATACTCAGAGCGATCGAATTTTGGGATAAAGAGCTTAGTCTTTGGCCTGCCGAATGTAGCAATTGTTTTCTCAACTTTAAATGAACTGAAATAAAAATAAATGCCTGAGAAGGATTTGAACCAACCAGTTTCACCCAGCATTCTTATCGCTTTCACCACTACACCACTGGTGCATATGGCTCCTCAGTCTAACTGAAGAATTATGAATAAATAAAGATACAAGAGGCCCAGAGACCCGGGCAGAAAGGAGGGGGGGAAGAAATGAATACCTACTATCGTCCATTGAATAGATGCGGAGGAGGAGAAGAAGAAGAAGAAGAAGAAGGAGGAGTTCGGACAAATGGTTTTGAGGAATTTTCAATTGTATTCTGCCATTTTTGGGCAATTTCTCGCGAGTTTTGTTAATTTGCAGATGCTCTTTCTATTGCAACAAAAATCAGAGAAAACGGAGCTTCCTGTGAGGAGGAAGAGCCTTATCAATTTTAAGATCTAGCAATAACCCCGAAAACATACACCTGGGTCGAAAAGAGGGGCTGGGCGCTGACGGTTCGCTTCGCTCCCTCGCGCCAGCCCAATATAGTATGCCTATAAACCTTTCTCTCCCATTTTCCCTGCTGCTGTTCCTGATCAGTTCAGCAGCAGAGACCCTCTAATATTGTTCCTGATCAGTTCAATAGAAGAGAATAAGAGAGAAAGAACCAAATGCACCTGTACGCAGTACGCTGCGGCCTTTCTCTATCAACTGGCTACCTCACCCAAGAAGAAAACAGTGAGTCCTAATGCCAAAAAGAAGAATGCCTTGCGCAAAGTGTGAGCAGCACCAGACACAGCCACAAGCGCATAGGGCAGGAGACAAAGCTATAAAAGGCAGCATCAGGCCAAGAGCCATGCTGGCTTAGCTCTGCAGCCTCCAAGAGCTCCAGCCTCTCCACTCAACCCATCAAGGTTCTCACCCTTTTCTCCCCCACCAACCAGCCTGGTAACGGAGGCAGTAGGGTCAAGAAAATAGAAGAGCTGAAGAGGCAGAATGCCAGGGCAGTGCCAAGTGGAGAGGTCCTTCCAGTACATGCCCCGCGCAAGCCCCCCTCAAATGGGCATCCTTCTTCATGCTCAAGGCCGCCTACCACTCAACAAGGTCTTTCTTTTCTCTCCCCCTCCAACTGCCTGCTCTCAATCCGGCCAAGCACAGGAGATAGTTGACAGTTGAGATGGAGTAAGTGAAAACATAGGATAGAAGCATAGGTGAGCATGGACAGAGCCTACTGCCAGGCCAAGCCACACAAGTTCAGCGCCACCGCCATCCAGATGCTCAACCGCTCCTTCCCCCAACACATCAGCACCTCCATCATGGCCACCTACTGCCTATCGGCTCACTCCTCATCCCACGGTCCTTTTTCCTTCTCTTCCTCTTCTCTCCAGTGGACCAGAAGTAGGGAGTGCTGACGGATAGCAAAATAGAAAGAAAAGAGGACAGTCTGTGATAGAGCAAGTTGGAAGAGGTTAGGTGTAGGACTGTAGGAGAAGAGCAAAGATTGTGTTGAAACAGGGGAATAACTGGAACCTTGGCCTGGAGTACATGGATGGCATGTGCCACCACGAACCCAGCATCTGCTCCTTCTCCTACCTCATACGCACCCCCGGCATCCCTCCATGGGCCTCCCCTGGTCCCTCCACCCAGGTTCCCTTCTCTCTCCTCTCTCTCTGCCCTGCCCTTCAGCCTCCTATCAATCCAGCTGAGGGCCGGAGATGGTTGTCAGTGAGAATGAAGAAGGTCAGGTGTGGAGTGCGATTTGGTGACTTGACAAGGCTGGCGTGGATGCCCAGCTAAAGCCAGCACACCTCCGTCAACTGCCTGACGCTCGGCTCTCACTTCCCCTGCAACCTCAGCTCCAATCCACTTCCACACGGTTCCCACCCCCTTCCTTCTTTGGGCCTGCACTCCCAGCCGCAGGGGGACAGCCGGCATCCGCGGCCGCCAGCTGGGCATTCATGCCCTGCCGGTCCCGCGCCTGCGCCCTCTTCGCCTCCCTCTACATCCCCAGCAACACATTCCAGGAGCCATGTGCACTCCATTAAGGTTCCTCCCTCTCTCCCCTCTCTCTGCCTTTCAATCCAGCCGAGGGCAGGAGATAGTCGTCAGTAGGGAATAAAAGAGGTGAGGCAAGATGCGGAATAGGACTGGACGAGCCTGACAAAGCTAACGGCGAGGTCCAGCCAGTGTAAGATCAGTTCCGCGAACCCCGTGGTGCTCAGCTTTCACTCCACTCACAACGCCAGCTCCACTTCACCTTCCACACGGGTTCCATCTCTCTCTCTCTCCATCTCTAGGCCAGGCGCCCCAGCAACGTGAACATGGCCACCGTTTGCCGCTGCCACTAGCCGAGCATCTCTGCCCTGCGCCATCTCCCGACCTATCGGCAAACAGCAATACGTACTATGTACGGGCGTTCGTTCAGTTACGCACTGTATTGCTCGAGGATGGATTCACTGACATCCACTGGCGCACTCTCTTCATACCCTCTCCAAGGCCACCTCCTACCCGGAGACCTGTTCACCCTACGCCCTCTTCCACCCCAGCCACCAGTCTGGTATGTCTTCTCCTCCCAGCCCTCAGCCCCCTTGCATCAATTAGAGCTCTGAGCTGCTCCATGCTCAGACATGAGCAAAGATAATGTGGGGCTTTTTTCAGATGGGTGCATCGCCGTTCGGTCGTTGAAGACTGCAGAAATGGTGGTGTTGCTGCCGGCACATGTCCTAGATGAGGTCTATCTCATCCTCCAGCCTCACAAGCCTCGTCACTTCCGCCTCTTCTGTTCCATAGCATATTATTCTCTCCTGTCCTGCCAACCTAAGCCACTTCCGACAGATGGGCTGCCCTCGGAGGAGCAGATGAAGGTGCGACAGCGCAGCAGCCTTCGCTTCCCTGCCCACCTCCTGCACAGCAGCCAGACGACAGCGCCTCCAGGTTCCTCCCTCCTCTACTCTGTTAAGAGGTGTTTTTTGAGAGGAGCATGAATGGGAGACCCATGGTTTCTGATTCCCTATTTTATGATGGGAATCAAAAGATCTATTAGTAAGAAGTAAAATTCATAAATATACTTGGGGTTGAAACTCAATATTTAGGTCAGGACAGCTCGGCCAAGTTAGAGGTCGCAAAATTTGAGTTTTTGGCAATTTTTCTAATGAAACTGAAATTTCAGACTCATCTCTTCCCCAAAAGTACTCGAATTGGGTATGGATCGATTTGTCTACACTAGCTGGACACATGTATGCCAATGGTTTTTAGATTATCTACCAAACATTTTCATATTTTATCCAAAAACTCGATCAATGCCATAAAATGAAAAATTTTAATTTCACTAAAATAGGAGGTTTTCTCAAAATTGTTGTTCAAAAGTCTGAAAATAAACTTCGCCATCGTGTTTCTTATGAAATTCTGGTCCAGGAACTATTCTTAAAATTGCCACTTAGGTATGGCCCAGATGAGCTTTAGACCCAAACATGACGAGCACCAAAGATAAGCCCTATGTTATAACATAGGGCAATTTAGCTTGTGTAACGTTTTCACTCTAAAAAACTTCCTGCTCTTCAGGAAAACAATACTGCTCAATTTGCTTTTGTGACCTAATCACCCTAAACCTTAGACAGGTATTTGGCAAAAAAATTGATGGGCTTTAGTTGATATGCATGAAAAATTAACCAAAGTGTGCAGACAGGTCAACAATTAGCCTTATGCTACAACATGGGGCGAAATTGACCAAAACCATTTGGATCTCGAATTTTGATTCCAATGGCCTAAATCGATGCTCCGGCCTCAAATACACCTAAAAATAGCATTTTTATGCCTAATTTCATAAAAATTTGAAAAAATGGCTTCAAAGTAATTTGTTCAAATTAGCCTCAAAAGTGAAAAAATACCAAGCGATCAGATTGGCAAATATTATAAAATTAGGCATAAAAATGATATTTTTAGATGTATTTGAGGCCGGAGCATCAATTTTGGCCATTGGAATCAAAATTCGAGATCCAAATTTTTTAGGCAAATTTTTCCCCATGTTGTAGCATAGGGCTAATTATTGACCTATCCGCACACTTTGGATAAATTTTCATGCATATCAAATAAAGCCCATCAATTTTTTTGCGAAAAACCTGTCTAAGGTTTAGGGTGATTAGGTCACAAAAGGAAATTGAGCAGTATTGTTTTCCTGAAGAGCAGGAAGTTTTTTAAAGTGAAAACGTTACACAAGCTAAATTGCCCTATGTTATAACATAGGGCATATCTTTGCTGCTCGTCATGTTTGGGTCTAAAGCTCATCTGGGCCTAAGTGGCAATTGTAAGAAGTTCCTGGACCAGTATTTCATAAGAAACACGATGGCGAAGTTTATTTTCAGACTTTTGAACAAAAATTTTGAGAAAACCTCATATTTTTGTGAAATTAAAATTTTTCATTTTATGGCATTGATCGAGTTTGTGGATAAAATATGAAAATATTTGGTAGATAATATAAAAACCATGGGCATACCTGTGTCCAGCTAGTGTAGACAAATCGATCCCATACCCATTGAGATACTTTTGGGGAAAGAAATGAGTCTGAAATTTTAGTTTAATGATTAAAATCGCCATAAATCTCAAATTTTGCGACCTTAAATTGGCAGAGTGTTCCCTGACCTGGATATCGGTTCGACCCCAAGTATATTTATGAATTTTACTTCTTTACTTGTAGATCTTTTTGATTCCCCCATCATAAAAAGGGGGGGTCAGAAAACCATGGGTCTTAGCCCTTGAGTCATTCGTGCTATTCTCACAAAACGCGGCTTAAAGTGAAGGATGAAGAGGATGTGAAGAGGCCGTGTCAGGCTCCGAGCTGCTGGTGAGGGAGCGGGAGTTGATGACGCCGGAGGGAGGTGGAGTTGATGAGGCCGTGGAAGAGGAGGTGAGGAGTCAGGAAGAGGAGGAAGAGACTGCCGCAGCGGAGGTGGCCACCCAGGGCGACCTGGCCGCACCCTTTCGCCCAGTCCCCTCACCTCAGGTCATCCTCTCTCCAAAAATTACTGCCAGAAGTGAAAGTAGTTGCTAGGAGATGGAGGAGGTCGGAAGCCAAGCGTCCTCAGCGGCGACAGAGGGAAGCGTGGAAGAGGAAGAGAGTGGGGCATGGAGAAGAGGCCTCCTGATAGCCTCCGCCTTCCCGGCCTCTCGCTATACCGCCTACTGGGCTGAGCAGGCTTGGACGGGCGAGGAGGCGGCAGGAGTGGAAGGGCGGGAGACGAGGGAAGAGATGGAGATGGGGGAGGCGAAAGAGCACCGCTGTGTCTGCTGCCCGCACGAGTGTCGTGTCTGTTTCAACATCGGCCTCATCGACCAGGCAATCTGAGACAACCAGGGGGAAGAGAAGCGATGGAAAGAGGGTTGACAGGTGCTGTCCTGCGGTCATGCGTCCTTTTGTGGGGAGTGCCTGCGGACGATCAGCCAGGTGAGGGCGGGAGTGATGGGATTGGGTGAGTGAAGAAGGGGTGTGGGTTGTAGCAGAGCCGGCAGGCAGGGGAGGCCTTCCGCTGCCCCATCTGCAAGCGTCAGGTGGAAGTCATTCGCCTACATCTCCTCACCTGAATCAACGCCAACACCTCCTCCTCCGAACCCTGCTATCAGTCTGACTGTCTTTGAGCCTTTCTATTTCAGCCTCTGTGTATATCTTCCTAGCTTAGTGCCACCACACCTAGCGAAATCTATCAACTACGTTGCAGGTTTATCTTTGTTCACTCTGGGCGTCTTACCTACTGTTGCTCTTCGTGTCAATTGGTTCTTTCTAGTAGCCAGGCACGGGTCAATATTGCTTTTTCTCCAAAGCACAGGCTAGTTTAGACTCGTGGAAGCGAATTTAGGCGATGGTATGTTCAAAATGGTTGAATGCCATTCATTTATTTCCCATTATTATTCACTATTTGCCTTCATGTGGTTTTGAGAATCGCGAGCCTTCGACGATCGTATTCACCATGCAAACCTTTTGTATGCAGATATTAGCACAAAGATAACCTAGTCGGAAACAATACCAATTGTCCAACAAAGAAAGCTAACTGTGTATGAATTATCAAACTGAAAACATGTACGCATCGGAAAATTGAGTTACTTTTGCGTAGATTTTCGCAGAACTTTACAACACTAGAACAGTTCCAGAACGCTGCAATTGGCACCATTCCGCGGTACAATCCGAAACAATTAGACTATCTTCGTTTACGAGAAAAATAAAACAGTTGTAAGAAGCCGAATTTCGCTGTACAAAGATCTCTTTTCTGATGGGACCGCAAATTACCTGGATAGCTGTGGAATGGGTAGACTACAAAATTTGGGCACTATGGACTGCGCTAAACGTTTTTTAATGCAAAAAACATATATTTTGGCCATTTATGGTTAAAATTTCGGCTTGCAATTGTTTTTTGGAACTTTTGTTAAAAAAAACCCATTTCTTTGCAAATACGATTATAGATTAGATTTTTAAGGTTGAAAAGGTGCACTCTCACATTGGCGCTTTTTATGGTCCAAGAAAATAAAATGAGCAAAAAATAGTGTCCCTTAATGCCATTTTTGGCTCAATTAATTTCTGCTGACTCGAATCGATTTTTTTTACGATTGTTCCGTTTCTTGTCTAAAAAACTGAAACAATTAATTTGCTACAATTTGTTCCACTTAGCTGTACTGGGTGATCAGGATGGTTTTTGTCACCTACATTTTTGATTGCCACTGCTTTCATAAGCCATCTTGAAGTGAGTTTCCAATGCGAGGTTTCATCTAAATAATAGCGGGATACTTGGAACCATGGAAAACTGCACTTTCTAATCAGCATAGAAAAGAAGAAACCTGATTGAATGTTTCCAGATTTATAGCCTATTTTCTAAGGTAAACTCTGAGCTTAATATATGAAATACTGGCAATGGAATCGTGGAGCAGAATGTGAAAGGATGCCAGACAGCCTCACTGCCGAACATAGGAGAGGTAGAGACAACGGAATGTCATGGCGACACTGAAAAAGACTTGCAATACAAAGTGAATGCTACCCGTACTCAATGCTAACCTGAGAGCGCAGATCAAGCCTGCGGGCATGAATTTTCCCGACTTTCCGTAGCGCATTCCCATTACGCCGCCCAGCACCGCACTTGTTCCTCAATTTTAGGCCCACCCCTACAGATAGGCCAGCTTTAGCCAGTTTCTTGGTACCAAGGAGGATCTTAGTGCTGCCGGTGTTGTGAAGGTAGACGGAGCCTATGCCTGCCAAGGCCCCGAAACTCAGCCCTGCCATCAGCGAAGGCACACTTCCTCAATCCATCCAATTCTCCCCTCACCTCATCTTCAAGCCCTCCTCTTCACCTGCTTTCATGTAGCCGACAATGCCGCCACCGGCCACTGCCATTGCGTACACGGCGCCCAAGAAGTCCATCTTTTCTTATCCTATTTAGTCTTCTTTAGTCTTTCGCATGCTTTGCCGAGGCCGCACTGAGGACTCAGGCAATGGTAGATAATGGAGCGTGATCCGCGCAGTTGGGAGTGAGGGGCGGGAGGGGCGAAGGAAGGAGGAGGAAGTGGGTGGGTGAGTGTGTGGAAAAGAAGTGTGTAAGAAGGAGTCGTCTTACCGTAGACAGGAACTTATTCCCATCCGTGAGCGGTGGGTGTGAGAGGGGGAGGCTGGTG
>JASANA010010349.1:0-12732 GCA_030248095.1 Ptycholaimellus sp. GST1_10
TGCTCAGTTTTTCTAAGTTGCCAACAAAATTTTTAGAAACTGATCCATAACTGAACCCACCCAAAATAGGTCGCGGCATGTCTGGTTGGACCAGACAGGCTGCGGAGTTGCAAGGGAGCAATTTTTTGACCTGCTTCGTTTTGGTGGAATCTGAGCAAGCGGTTTGCTTTAGAATCAAAAATGATTGTTAAAAAAATATGCCATGTGGCACAAAACCCACAAGAACAAATTTTTATTTTTCAAATTGATGGTTTTCTTCTGTTCAAACAAGTATATGGCGCAAAGCGCAATAGGTGACCGCGGAGCACTTGCACCTTCACAAGTAGCAATATCCTAATTTTAAAGAAAATTTCTGCTGTGAGGGTGAACATTGCATCTCAAAAGGAAAATTATGTGGTTTCTCAACCATTTTCAAAAGTAAGCACAGATTTAGAATCGTTATATATGAGTTGTATCCAAAAAAAGTCAAGTGGTGTGTTCGATTATCAGCCGTTCAGCTGCTACTAATTATTGATGCTATTGTCATGTGTGAAAGTTTGTCACTAGAGGGGCAAGTATGTGGTTTCTCAACCATTTTCAAAAGTAAGCACAGATTTTGAATCGGTATATATGACTTGTGAACAAAAAAACTCAAGTGTTCTGTTCAATTATCAGCCGTTCAGCTGCTACTAATTATTGATTCTATTGTCGTGAGTGAAAATTTGTCACTCAAGAAGGCAGTTTGTGGTTTCTCAACCATTTTCATATGTAAGCACAGATTTGGAATCGTTATATACGACTTGTGAACAAAAAAACTAGAGTCTGTAGTGCAATTCTCAAGATTACAGGTGCTACAGCACAAAAACTGTATATTGCAATGTTAAAGCTTTCTACCCCAAAAAGTAATGTTTCAAATGTTCGGGGACCGCTTCCTACCCGGCGATATCTTCCCATAACATTACTACCTTTCAGGAAAAAAAAAGTTTGTCAAGATTGGTTGAGAATCCGCCCCGTTCCCAGCATTTCCAGATATATATATACCTATATATATATATATATATATATCGGACAAAAGTTCAGTAACCTCTATAGACCGCTGAGCGGCCCTTCGGGCCGCTCCGCGGTCAAAAATGCAATAAGTCTATAGCTACATTATTGTGGGATTTTTGTTTGACTGGTTGCAAGGGATCGATTTTGGTTCTCTTGTGCTTTTAACAAGCCTTTTTGTTTCAAAAGTGTTCTATACACTCTAGATTCCACCAAAACACAGCAGATCAAAAAATCGCTCCCGGTTACCTGCGCACATCTGGTCCAACCAGACGCGCCGCGACCTGTTTGGGTGGGTTCAGTAATGGATCAGTTTCTAAAAATTTTGTTGACAACTTAGAAAAACTGAGCACAACATCGTAAGTCTCAAGAATTCATGCATCTAGAACAACCACTAGATGTCCCTAAATCGCAGTAGATCAAAAAATCGCTCCATTGCAACTCCACTGTGCGTCTGGTCCCAAATTTTTTGGGAGCGGACATGCCGCGACTTTTTGAACCTCGCTTTCTATAAAGTTTGTTGACAAAAGTGAAAAACTGAGTTCACCATCGGCTTTCTCTTGAAATTCTACACGTAGAATAACAGTTAAATATATATAATATGTGCCATAAACCAAAAATATGTGCCAGTTAGTTTATTGCAAGAAATCGATTTTTTGATCTCCCGTGATTTAGGGACATCTAGTGGTTGTTCTAGATGCATAAATTCTTGAGATTTACGATGGTGTGCTCAGGTTCTCAAAAGACAAGAGTTGAATGATTCACTTGAACAGCGCGTAACTGTTGGATGCAATTTCAACGTTGACATTTATGGGGCTTTCTGGGATGGATGAATGGAAAGAGACATTCTGAGGTGCCAGTGAAGGAGCTGGAGGCTGTGTGAAAGTTCCGGCCGAGACTCTTTTGGCGCGTTCTTGGTGAGCGGTTTCCCACTCAGCTGTCTGATGTTGCGCCCGGAGGTTAAATTGATATGCCAATTGCATTTAGGTGAATTATCCTGTCCTTATCCGTTGTTGAGAATTAAGAAATTATATCACAGAGATAAGTTTTAATTGTTTTTTAGGTGAAATCAATGCCTACGATGTGAGCAGTTCAGTTCCCTAATGTTTTACGCAATCATATCATAAAATAAAAAGGTATTTTCAAGATGATAAGTTTTCCCTTAATGGAATTTTAACGTTCAACCAAGTCCCCGAGCAAGAAAAATGGAGGGAACTAAGGGAACTCCTGAACCGATTTGACGACCAAAGTTGGTGATTCTCCTGATTTATTCTGAGTGTTTCAGAGGTCCTGATACCTGTCGTTCAGGTCATATTTCAGAGGATTGAGCTTAAAAATTGCGGCTGAATTGATGTGATTGAACGTTTTAGGCTGGCATCAAGCTAACTTTTGCAGCAATTGTCAAAGCAATATGGAAGGTGGAGTTTAGAATTGAATTTTTGAATCAGCTGATTGTTTCTTAACAGCTGATTGTATCAGCTTAACAACAGCTTAGCAGCTGATTCTTAATCAGCTGATTGTATATATATATATATATATATATGTCTGGAAATGCTGGCCCCGGGCAAATTCTCAACGGATTTTGACAAACTTTTTTTTCCTGAAAGGTAATGCTATTTTAGGAAGATCTGGAGGGGTAGACCCGGAATTTGAGCATTTGAAACATTACTTTTTTGGGTAGACATGTTAAAAAATGGGGCATGCTGTAAAAAGCTTAATTCTCAACGGATTTTGACAAACTTTTTTTTCCCTGAAAGGTAATCATATTTTAGGAAGATCTGGAGGGGTGGAACTGATCCCGGAGCATTTGAAACATTACTTTTTTGGGTAGAACTTTTGAAAAATGGGGTATGTTGAGAAATGGCGGATTCTCAACGGATTTGGACAAACTTTTTTTTTGCTTAAAGGTAATAACATTTTAAGAAGATCTGGAAAGGTGGAACTGGTGCCGGAGCATAAGAAACATAACTTTTTTGGGTAGAAATTTTAAAAAATGGGGTATGTTGAGAAATGGCGAATTCTCAATGGATTTGGACAAACTTTTTTTTGCTTAAAGGTAATTAATTTTTAAGAATATCTGGAGGGGTGGAACTGGTCCCGAAGCATTTAAAACATTACTTTTCTGTGTAGAAAGTTGGGAAATTGCAATATGCGGTTTTTGCACTGTAGTACCTGAAGTCTTGAGAATTGCACAGAAGAGTTGATTTTTTTGTTCACTAGTCTTATATGTCGATTCTAAATCTGTGCTTACTTTTGAAATTGGTTGAGAAACCACAGACTTGATTTTTGAGTTACAAAGTATCATATAAAGGATGCGCTCCGCGGTCACCTATTGCGCTTTGCGCCATATACTTGTTTGATGAGAAAAGAGCCCTGCTTTTGTTTTGTTGTTTTAATGAATGATCGAACTTGCCTCTCCGAATTTGCCTTCTAGACCAGAGAGTTAGTTTATGCGGAGACGGTGAGGAGTGTGGTGCTGCCAGGTAAGTATCGAACGGTGGTGGAACGGCAGTTGTGCTGGTGCCATAATCCCTTCAAGCAGCGCATCTCTCCCTGGGACCTGGTGGAGGGGCTCAAAGGCTAACATTCGAAGGTTGTGCAAAGCTGGAAGGGGAAGCAGGGGCGGTATGATGATGGTAGGACAAGAGGAGTTGGAGTGGAGCTGGTTCACCACCCAGCGGTTTGACTGGGCACCCCCCATCCCCTAGCCGGTGGCTCAGAACTTGGCTGGCCTGTCTCATCTCTCACAGCCAACACCACAAGGCCAAGCACCCACCAGGCGCCAGCCTTACCGAGTACCAGCTCGCACATTTCAACACCCCCTCTCTGATGTTTCATGGTGCATCCAAAGTTTTTATGGACTGACTGCTAACGTAATACATTACGCCTGGACCCTTTCTTACCATCAATCTTACAAAGCAGTGAAAATCTCACGCTGCCATCAAAGCCAGCCCTCCCGACAACCTTTCTAGTCTCCGCGCTGTATCACCTATAATTATCCAATTCAATGTGGCTAATAAATAAATAATTCAAAAGAAATAAAACAATCACTGCATGAAGATCAAGGATGAAAAAGATTACACAACCACCCATGAAGCGGTATCTGATTGCATTGTTGCATGGCCCTCAGAGGAATCGCTCAGCTTCTCAGATGGAGAGTAGCATAGCGCTCGCGAAAATAATGACCAGCAATTGCAGGGCTCTGCAACCTCTAAAACCCCTTCAGCAAGAGCCTGGCAGGCAACAGCAAACTCAGGCTCAGTAGCTAGCCGCCGTAGCTCCGCAGCCTCCCATGGCCTACATCCTCAGCGCGCCCAGGCCCCAGGTGAATAAAGGCTGTCTCCCTTTATTCTTTATCGCCAAAGCTCAGGTCATGCGTCCCAGTCCCGCTCAATGATCGCTAATCACTACCCTTTCCATGTCCTTCCCGGGACACCCACATGAACACCCACCCCATCTCCAACCGCTTCAGACTCATGCTCCCAGACCACTTTCTTGGGCATGAGCTGGTTTTTCAGGCTCTTTCCAATTGCCCTCAAATTATCCTAACTACCGGTTGGGAAGGTAGTCTCCAAGCGGTGAAGAAAGGAAATATGGAATAGGGCAGGGAAGAGAGAAATTGCAGGGATTGGGATGATGCAGCGGGAGGGCGCTCCTATACACGACAAACCGCATATGGCCAGCCTTATGCCTCCCCAACATTCACAGGCTCAGTAGCACCAGCCTCCCCAGCCCAATCCTCACCTCAAGCCTCCTTTAAATTGACTCTTAATTCCCTCTTTCAGCCCCAAAGAAAGTGTATAGACCAGAGACCAGTGCTCATCTTTTCTCTATCTGACACTACTAATGTTTCATTCGCATATCATACTTCTGCTTGCAATCAGCCATGGACAATTGTATGTGCAGATTCAAACTTACTATCCTAATACTGTTGCCAAATCTAGTCTCTAGTGTCTGCAGTGACTAGACAACAATGCCAGGCATGGAAAAGGAGAGGAGGGTGGGCGCATATGGTAAGGGGAGGGAAGCGAAGGAGGAGGAAGGAATTAAGCTGAAGGGTCAGAAGGGACTTGAAGATGGCGGTGCAGGAGATGCTAGGAACGTGGCTCCAACATCCCTCCTGAAGCCCGCGCCCCCGCCCCAGCACATGGACAAGTGCGCGTAGCAGCAGAGGCCCTACTCGCTCTTTTTATGTTTCAGCAATGTTTCATAGCTCTTCCTCCTCCACGTCCACGTTGCCGGTGTCCAGCAGCATAGAGCTGCTCTTCATGGGCGCAGGGGGCGGAGATGGGATTGGCTGCACATCTTCACCATGCGTAGCCTTCACTTCAGCTTCCAGCATCAGCCAAAGCTACAATTGCTCAGCATTTGAACTAGAGATGAATGGGGGGAGAAAAGAGAGAGAAAACCTGTTCAGTGGCCTTGGCCTTGAGGTTGGCGGCTAGCTTGTCGCGGTAGTAGAGGTCGAGGTATGAGGCGATGAGGGCAAAGGCGCTGAAGTTCTTGTGCTTCGGCTCCACGAGGTACGCGAACCGCTCCTGCAGTCTAGAGGTCCAGGCAACCTATAGGTCCACAAGTGGTCCACAAGTCCACAATCCATGCTGTCCGCTAAGACTGAAGGGCAAGAAAAGACCCCTACACAGGTACAGCCATATCATGACAAAAGAGGCCAGAGCCCAAGGCCACATTCACTTTCACACCGACTTTTCTCAGCCTTCAACGGCTCTGAGTTGTGCCTTTCATTTATGTCTTGGCAAAGGACAGTTGGCCTTCATAATGGCCTAGTCTGCATCGAAAGCCGCATAAGGGCCAGCAAGAAACATCTGCGGAGAAAGAACGAAACGCAAACCAAAACATCCACTGGGGCATGCAGCCAGCCTGCCCCTCAAAGGCACAAAAGCAATCTAAGAAGCTTGTATTTGTCTGCTCCGCAATCGAACTATGGCATCCTTCAACCCCTTCAATGAGGACGGCATCTATTTCCCGCCTTCTGAGGATGAGGCCAAGTCCCCGCAACGCCAAACCGCCCGCCGCAGCACCCCCTTCCCACCTCGCCCTCCTCCACGTGAGGTTCTATTGATTTGCTGCATATTGCCATGCCTAGCCACATGGCCTTCGATTGGGAGGATAAGAGTGAAGAGGAGGAGACGAAGAAGGACGGGGGAGGCAGCGGGAGCGGGAGCGGCAATGGGATCTCCGTGTAGAAGCTCAACCTCCTTTGTGACAAAGTTTATTTTGGTTTGATTTTGTTGAAAAAATAAAAAAAATTGTTCAATTTCCTCAATGAGCAGGTAAAATGTATATACGAAAACAACTAATTCCATCCACAGTTTCACATGTGAGTTTTCTATTGTCCAAAACGGAAGTGTCGTTTATCAGCGAATTGAATCAGTTTCTTCAATGAAAATGCGCATACAGATGATTACAATTGTCAGATCTTCGTGGCCATCAAATTCGAGTTCGGAGAAAATTTTTTGATTTAATGGATCTATTGGAATGCTTTCCAAGCCTTGAGAAACAGTATGAGACCCATCACAGCGCTGCAAGAGCAATAGAAGTCTTCAAATGTTCAAAATAAGAGTATAGGATTTTCGTTAAGCACTTACCGTAAAAGGTTGTACCTGAAAATATAATATAATATAAAAAATTCAGAATCCATTGCGATACGGCAAATATATAATATAACACAAATTATATATGTTTTACGGAGCCATACTGACTCGGCACAAAAAATATAACTATAAAAATAAAGGAAATTCTTAAAAAAATCATTTCAGACTTGCTAACATGAAAAAATAAAGGGTATTTATATTTTTTCCAGTCCAACACTGATTTGAAGGAGCACTTGTGTAAGTTCGGCAATTGCCTGGAGCCAGAAAGGGGAATCGGGGAGCTGAGCAGGGCTGAGCTGGGTGAGGCGGGAGGTGAGGCGTTGAAAGAAGAATGTTAACATATATAAAAACCCGCACCTCAATTCAGGGCATCTAGAACAATTTCAGTGGCCCATAGGACAACGTACAGATCTATTTGCTTGCCATTTTACAGCAAAAAACTGCATTCAAAAAGTTTTCCCCCAGCGAGAAGGCATTGTAACGTAAATGCACTTCAAATGTAAAATAATTAATGCGTCGGTGCCTAGATTTTACTACATTGACGGTTAATCATATATTTAATTGTCTATGGTATCACTGATCCATTTGTATGTCGCTTGGGCATAGACGCCCTCTCTTCTTATCCAGCATAAAGCTGTGATCTCCAAAAAAACATGAAATGGATCAATTATCAGAAAGCAATAATATTCACACAGAAAACAATAATATTCACAGAAAGCAATAATATTCACACAGAAAACAATAATATTCACAGAAAGCAATAATATTCACTGATAGCAATAATATTCATTGAAAGCAATAATGACAAATGACA
The DNA here is from genome assembly GCA_030248095.1 of Ptycholaimellus sp. GST1_10. Taxonomy (NCBI): domain Eukaryota; kingdom Metazoa; phylum Nematoda; class Chromadorea; order Chromadorida; family Chromadoridae; genus Ptycholaimellus; species Ptycholaimellus sp. GST1_10. The sequence goes on from JASANA010010349.1 coordinate 7,453, forward strand.
GCACTTGGATTCGATACCTCATGAACATAAACATCTCCTGGATCAAATATGACATTTACAACTATAAAAGGAAAAAGAAAGCAAACAACCCCCCACATCATTTCCAGCCAAAGACAGCAATAGTGCACAACAACTTGTCTAATGTTGCCAGCCATGCAAACCTCAAATCATTGAAAGCAAAAAAAGAACACCAATCCATAAAAACGCCAATATTCGACATGCCAATTTATCAAAATACATTGAAACAAAAAAAGAAAAGAACATAGCCACCTTGCAAAAACTGAACATCAACGCCCCACCATTTGTCCCTGGAAAATCACAACGCAAAATCACTGAACAGCATGCCAAGAAAGAGGTCCCCAATCTACTAGTGCTAAACATGTGTAACATGGGCCTCAATGTCAAGAGAATAAGGAACTTTATAACAGATGTGAAAATAATGGCAGTCATTGTTAAGCATATGAGATCTGACATGCGCTTAGTAGAAGCAATCCTTGAAAACCCCAGCCTATATACACTGAAATACCAAAAGATACTGACAGAGACTTCAGGCACCGACGCGAGCCAGCTATCTTTATTCATTTTCAGTAAGGGAGCTCAATCGCAGCTGGTGCCAGGGACGGGTGCCATCGGAGTGGACAACTGCGATCACCTCACCCATCCTGAAGCCAGGCAAGCCTCACTCATGGGTGAAATCCTACAGACCCGTCAGCCTACTAAGTGCAGTGGGCAGTCTTTGCACTCCGATCTGCGTACAACATGCACTATGTGGGAACAACCTTTGCACTCTGTTATGCCCACAATGTGTACTATGTGAGAGCAGTATTTGCACTCCGTTCTGCCCACAACAAGCACTACATGAGAGCAGTGTTTCACTCCATTCTGCCCATAACATGCGCTACATGAGATCAGTCATTGCACTCCGTTCTGCCCACAACATGCGCTACATGAAAGTAATTTTTGCACTCTGAGCTGCCCACAACATGCGCTATGTGAGAGCAGTCTTTGCACTCCATTATGCCCACAACATGTGCTACATGAGAGTAGTTTTGCACTTTGAGCTGGCCACAATATACGCTATGTGAGTGCAGTCTTTGCACACCGTTTTGCCCACAACATGCAATGTGTGAGAGTAGTCTTTGCACTCCGTTCTGCCCACAACATGCATTAAGTGAAAACAGTCTTTGCACTCTGTTATGCCTACAACATGCACTACATGAGAGCAGTCTTTGCACTCCATTCTGCCCACAACAAGCACTACATGAGAGCAGTGTTTTCACTCCGTTCTGCCCATAACATGGGCTACATGAATGCAGTCTTTGCACTTTGGTCCAATGACACTATGTCAAATTGTCAATTGTAATCACTTATTTATTATGTGATTTTATGTTGCACCTATAAGAAATTGACAAAGTTCTGATAATGACCTATTGACAAAAAACTAATTATCATATAAATACCCATTTGCGCAAAAAAGACATCGACAATCCAATAAAAAGCAGAGCAAGCAGGAACCACAACATTCACTTCGTGAGAGAAGCCTTTGCAGTAAACTCTCCCCACAAAATGGACTACGTGAGAGCTGTCTTTGCAGTCCCCTCTGCCCACAGCATGCCCTACGTGAGAGCAGGCTTTGCCCTAAACTCTGCCCAAAACATGCACTATGAGAGATCAGTCGTTGTAGTTGGTTTGCCCACAACTTGCACTACATGCGAGCAGTCTTTGTGGCCGGCTCTGCCCAAACCATGCACTACGTAAGAGCCGTCTTTGCAATCCGTCCTGCCCCCAACACGTACTACGTGAGAGCAGCCTTTGCAGTAAGCTCTGCCCACAAAATACACTACCTGAGCGCAGTATTTGCAGTCCCCTCTATCCACAACATGCACTACGTGAGAGCAGTCTTTGCAGTAAGCTTTACCCACAACGTACACTACGTGAGAGCAGTCTTTGCAGTCAGCTTTGCCCACACCATGCACTACGTGAGAACAGTCTTTGCAGTAAACTCTGACCACAACATGCACTACATGAGCGCAGTCTTTGCTGTTAACTCTGACCACTACATGCACTACGCAAGAGCAGACTTTGCAATAAACTATGCCCACAACATGCGCTACATGAGAGTAGTTTTTGCACTCTGAGCTGCCCACAACATGCGCTATGTGAGAGCAGTCTTTGCACTCCGTTTTGTCCACGACATACACTGCGTGAGAGCAGTCTATGTACTCCGATCTGCCTACAACATGCACTACGTGGGAGCAACCTTTGCACTCTGTTATGCCCACAACGTGTACTATGTGATAGCAGTATTTGCACTCCGTTTTGCCCACAACAAGCACTACATGAGAGCAGTGTTTCACTCCATTCTGCCCATAACATGCGCTATGTGAGAGCAGTCTTTGCACTCCGTTCTGCCCAAAACATGTGATATATGAAAGTAGTTTTTGCACTCTGAGCTGCCCACAACATACCCTATGTGAGCGTAGTCTTTGCACTCCATTCTGCCCACAACATGCGCTACATGAAAGTAGTTTTTGCACTCTGAGCTGCCCACAATATGCGCTATGTGAGAGTATTTATTGCACTCTGACCTGCCCACAACATGTGCTATGTGAGTGCAGTCTCTGCACTCCATTCTGCCCACAACATGCAATGTTTGAGAGTAGTCTTCGTACTCCATTCTGCCCACACGTGCATTACGTGGGAACAGTCTTTGCACTCTGTTATGCCCACAACATGCACTACCTGAGAGCAAGCTTTGCACTCCGTTGTGCCCACAACATGCACTACCTGAGAGCAGTCTTTGCACTTCGGTCTGCCCACACCATGCAATACGTAAGATCGATTTTTGCACTCCATTCTGCCCACACCTTGCACTACGTGAGAGCAGTCTTTGTGTTCTGTTCTGCCCACAACAATGGCTACGTGAGTGCAGTCTTTGCACTCCGTTAAGCCCAAAACATGAACTACGTAAGAGCTATCTTTGCTCTTCGATTTGCCCACAACATGCACTTTGTGAGAGCAGTCTGTGCACTACGTCCTTCCCACAACATGCACTTCATGAAAGCAGAATTTGCACTCCGTTCTGCCCGCAACAAGCGCTAAGTGGAAGCAGTATTTGCTCTCTGTTCTGCCCACAACTTACACTACGAGAGAGCAAACTTTGTTCTTCGTTCTGCTTACAACATGCGCTACGTGTGAGCAGTCTTTGCACTCTGGTCTGCCCAAAACAATGGCTACCTGAGTGCAGTATTTGCACTCTGTTCAGCCCAAAACACAAACTACATAAGAGCTGTCTTTGATCTTCGATTTGTCCACAACATGCACTTTGTGAGACCAGTCTGTACACTCCGTTCTGCCCACAACAAGCACTACACGAGAGCAGTGTTTTCACTCCATTCTGCCCATAACATGCGCTACGTGAATGCAGTCTTTGCACTCTGAGCTGCCCACAACATACGCTACATGAGAGCAGTTTTGCTCTCTGAGCTGCCCACAACAAGCGCTACGTGAGTGCAGTCTTTTTACTCCATTCTGCCCACAGCATACACTGCGTGAGAGCAGTCATTGCACTCCGATCTGACTACACATGCAATACGTGACTTTTGGGTTATTATAGTGTAAGCTATTTTCGATGTTACATGTTACTAAAATTTCCTAAAGCGCCCATGCTAGGTATATTGACTAGGTGATTATTCTTTTCGATATATTCTGCCGTATCTGAGTAATATACAGGTATATTTATCGTATATATATATATATATATATATATATAAATATATATATATATATCTATATATATCTCGGATAAAGGTACAGTTGGCGGGGTATAGTTTTCAAAAATATCAAAAAATGGAAGGAAAGGATTCTAATCTGTCATCCGCGTCGTTTTTTTTTTGCTCTTTAAGGCACAGGTGGCGCAGACCCAACATCCTCATTAGTAGAGTAAGCCCTGGCGCAGGGTAAAGGTGAAAAACGGCTCACTACCTTCAAACGAACAAAGTTGAGTTGAGTCCTGTCCCTGCGCACTGATCCAGTTCGTTTCGTTCTCCCTCATCGATTTGTGTGCTCCCGTGTTGATGTTTGTCTTGTTTGTCGAGTCCTCTGTGTATCTCTCCGTAGTTGTAGGCCTTCTTTCCCCGTTCTCGTTGGGCTCGTCTCGATCGATCGTATCTGTAATCATCTAGAAAAAAAGATATATTAAATATTAAATATTAAATATTCAAACAAGTTATTTATATCGTCTTATTTTATGGGTTATATTAGCAATTGTAGATGATTCTTTTGAATTCCTTCAATCCTCCTCTTCCTGTGGTTGTCAGTAATGTTGGGTAGCTCGTATTTAGTCTTCGTAGGACATTGTATAGTTCGTTTCTTCTATTTTTTTTGTAAGCATGTTTAGCGTCAAGTTTTGGATGTTCTCCTCTAGTTGCTCCCATTCAGTACAGATTCTGCAGAATCTTATAACTTGGCTATAGAACGTATTTAGCCCTAATTCCATTGGTTGGTTGCTATTCTTTTCAGGCATTGAGATGACTTTGAAGCAGAATGCTCGTCTTTTGTCGTAAACGGTGCGACCCCTGTTGGATGTGCTAAGAGATAGGTCTAAAAATGCTATGTTGTCGTTTTTAGGGTATTCGTAGCCCAGTGGAAGAGAGGGGGGGTACATTATTTTAGCTGCTATTTCTAGTGTTGTTTTGTCAAAACTGATTATGTCATCAATATACCTTCATGTCCCTCTAAGTTTCTTCGCAAGGCTAAGATTTTCTGGTTTGGTAAGAAAGCCAAACTCCAATTTGGATAGCACTAGGTCAGCTACTATCGTGCTACAGCTTGTCCCCATTGCTATACCTTTCACTTGTCGGAAGATCAATCCAGAGTATGTTACAAATGATTCGTTTACTACCGCTTTGATCATGGAATAGACAGCCGCCTCTGTTAGACTTATGATTCTCCTGTCTTCGTTGTTGTGCATGTATGAGTATTTTCCCTTTATTATGTATTTGTTTTTACGAAAGATGATATTAATTATTTCTCCCAGTTTTTTAAGTACCATATCATGTTCCAGCGCAGTAAATAGGGTGCTGAAGTCTGCTGTACACATGTTTTCGTTTGGATTCCCCCCTCCTGTCCTGATGACATTTATTATTTCCCCACTATTCTTTATGCTCCAAAAGATATCAATACCCTTTCTTTCTCCTATATTTCTGCAGTATCGCCCCCAGTGTTGTCCTATTGTTTTTAGTAAGTTGATAAGTTCTACACCTAGACTTTTTAATGAAC